>CABHPQ010139752.1:2505-21233 GCA_902168405.1 Peromyscus aztecus | reverse complement strand
ACACACACACACACACACACACACACATACACACACCAAAAAAACACCCCCAAAACAAAAACAAGTTAATATAAAAATTATCTAAAATGCAAAGATCAGGTTGCAGATAAACTACAATTGATTTTTTTTTTTTTTTTTGGAGGGGGGTGGTTTTGAGACAGGATTTCTCTGTGTAGTCTTGGCTGCCCTGGAACTTGCTCCATAGACCAGGCTAGCCTGGAACTCAGAGATCTACCTGCCTCTGCTTCCTGAGTGCTGGGATTAAAGGTGTATGCCACCACCACCCCACTACAATTGCTTTTTAAATTATGCTTTCATGGCTCTTTATTAGAGGGCATGGTGGTATATGTAATTTTCTAAAGCCAAACAAACCATTAATGGTTATGCGAAATTTCTGAGTAACTATGCTTCAAGTTTTCTTTTAATTAAATTTGACTTTCTTTCATTTAAGCAATTCTAATCTTGAAACCAGGTATGGTGATGTGCATTTGTAATCAGATGTACCTCTCTGGAGGTAGAGGCAGGGGAATCTCAAGTTCAAGATCATCACTCGCTACAAAGTAAGTTTGAGGAAAGCCTGGAGACACATGAGACACTGGCTTGAAAATTTGAAAAAGTTCCATCTCTGACCTTGGGAAATCATGAATGAGCTTACAGTTTCCTTAGTTATTAATTATTTACAGCATTAGACTAAACTGATACATTGGCAGCCCAAGGAAATTAACCTTGATGCCATGGATTTTTTTGTGTCCTTATCATCACGGTATTGTAATCATGGCTAAAATATGATCCAAGATGTAAATATAGAAGGGAGATTGCACACCGTAGGGACAAAACAAGTGACTTGTAATAGATGTATAAAGAATGTTAAGTGGCCCTTTACAGGTTTCTATTGGGAGCTGTCTGATACAGTATGAATTCATCACAAAGGAAACCTCAAGTTAAGGGTGCTCTCTAAGAAATGTAGAAATCACCTTTGTGCCCCCTGACAATATGAATGTCACAGAACCCCCGAGTTTCCATCAGAATCAAGTGCTGGAACACTAACATAAAAGAGCCATAGAAGCTGATTTCCTAGGCGCACTCAGAGGTAGTATCCAATTCATGAGCTTTGCCTCTTTTAAAGAGCCTTACTATGACTTTAAAACTCAAGAACTGAAATTCTGAGAGACTCCTCCTGCTACCAATGTCCCTGCTAGCATTCTCAGAACCTCAGGGCAGCCATGCCCAGCCTTGGCACATGGGGGCAGTACCTTCCCACCTCTAGTGACAGAGACACCAAAAGGCACCATGTAAGCTGGAAGGGTTGGGGGGAAATTGGAAGTGATTGCTAATGGATGAGGTTTCTGTCTAAAAGTTACTGTGACAATGGTTACTGCTGTAGAATAATCCTTCTGTACACTGTGAATATGTATTACTCTCATTGGTTAATAAGGAAGCTGACTGGCTAACAGCTGAACAAGATAAGGTTAGGTGGGAGAGCCAAACTGAAAATGCTGGGAAGAAGGGCAGAGTCAGAGGAGTCACCAGTAGATGCAGGGAGAAACAAGATGGGCATGCCCTACTGAGAGAAGGTACGAGCCATGTGGCAAAGCATAGAGTAAGAAATATAGGTTAATTTAAATGTAAGAGTAGCTAGTAACAAGCCGGAGCTATTGGCTGAGCATTTACAATTAATATTTAGTTTTTGAGGGATTATTTGGGAGCGGCTGCCAGCACAGGAAAACTCCATCTACAGGTTACACAATTCTGAAGGAACTAAAACCCACTGAAACATGACCTTCAAATGAGTCAATGGTATAGTACACAAATTACATCTCAAGAAGGCTATCCTGTGCCTACCTTAACACTTAAGTGCGAGACACCTGCTAAATAGGCAAGCCACCCCTTAGCCTATTTCCTTCCTATGGTCAACATTCCCTACACTCCCCTAACCTAAGTATTACCCACTGCCATTTGGGTTTTTCTTGGCTGTTACAAGATTCATTTCACTCTTGTGCTTTTTCAAAGACTAAATAATGACCAGAACAAACAAACAAAAAACACCACACAGAGCAAAACACTTTTCTATAATGTGACATTGAAAGATAATTACAGTAATAGCACTTGTAAGCACCTCCAAAATTCCCAGGTTGAACACAGAAAACTTCATTTTCATGAAGCCTGGAAAGCAGATGAAATAGCCATTCTATCCTGTGGTGCTTTAACACGCCACAGTTTATCACAAAAGTGGCTTAGTTTGGGCCTCTAAATCCATAAGGCTACCACAACAGAATTTAAACCATGAACCAAGCACTTTGAAGGTCCTAAGAGCACATGCAATTCAAATTTGATTTTTATGATATACATGCATAAATGTATCTTATACTAAATATTTTTACTGAGAAAGGGGCATGCAGGCATAACATTTTTTGACAACCCAACTTGCTTTTTAGCAGTCACTGAATAAAGTGTCTTAATTAATGAGTATATCAAGCTCATAATGGAAAAGATTTTAATATTATCATAATTAAAATCTCTGTGGGAAAGTTTTCTTATTACTATACAAAAAAAAGGAATAGGATACTGAGCTAACGAGACACAAAATATAACTTTAATTGTGCTCACCAAAGCAAGGCTAATATTCCCATTTACTAATTCATAAAGATTCTAAAACACAGAAAATAAAATGTTAACTGCTCATGGTCCTGCTGATCATGCTTAAAAACCAGTGTTTCAGGGATGTAGAGATGGCTCAGATGCTCTGAGTTCAATTCCCAGGAACCACATGGTGGCTTACAACCATCTATAGTGGGATCTGATGCCCTCTTCTGGCATAAAGGCATACATGCAGATAGAGAGCACTCATATACATAAAATAAACAAATCCTTAAAGATAACACACAGCAAAACATTCTTTTCAAAAAAAAAAAAAAAACACAACAGGGCTGGGCGGTGGTGGTGCACGCCTTTAATCCCAGCACTCAGGAGGCAGAGCCAGGCGGATCTCTGTGAGTTCGAGGCCTGCCTGGTCTACAGGACAGGCACCAAAACAACACAGAGAAACCCTGTCTCAAAAAAACAAAACAAACAAACAAACAAAATCTAATTATAGATAAAGTAGAAGCCAGTCTATAAATTCTCATGGACATAGCATCCACATCTGTGTCACGGTGCCTGGCCAGTCTGGCCAATCTATCTATACTCTATCTTCTCTCACTGCAGATTACCTGTGCAAATTCTAGTGTGCCTACGAGATAATTTATAAAGACTTTATTCAGTATATCTCTCTAAAACATAAAGATAATCTTAAGAAAAGAAAACACATTCATGGTATTATTACAGCTAAAAAGCAGAAGTAACAAATGTTTAAATCTCCCATATTCAGAGTGTTAGATTTCTATTTGGGAGACACTGCCGGTCACAACAATAACTTCCCATCACACAGTCAGCTAATGCATCACTGACAGTTGGGAATAGTAACACAGTTACCACAGACAGGGAAGCTTGCCGATAAGCTAGGGTCAATCATTAGCCTTGTCTACCACAAAAATCTAATGTCATTAAGATGAGCAGGATATTACCATGTCTTGGATCTTTGCCATCATTGCTGGCTGTCAAAATCACAGAGTTTAACTTACAAACGCATAGGTCTAAATATCCACCCCATCATATTAACTATTCTTGAGTGAGTCACGAGCATGATTCCATATCCCACACTCAGATTATTTCCTTATTTCTCATTTTGAGCGCGAACCACCTTTTAAACTTCACTCACCTGTAAAAAGATGAGAACAGGCTTTTTTGAGCTTGTTGGCTTGATCAAATAACTTCCTAGAACTTTTATTGGATGTTGGACTCAACCTATGTCTTATGGTTTTAACACCTTGTCTGGAATCCAGGTTGAAGAAAATCACGATTGGGAACCACTGAGTATAATTGAGCAGGTCCACAGCTTTGGGAGTCACGTCAAGGAGGGCATGCTTGTCCTGTTTCAAGTGGAGAAAGGATGGGACATGGCGGCATAAAACAACATCATCAAGGGGTTTGTTTTCCCAGGTAAAGGTTGTGCCAGATACAATGGATATATTTAAATCTTTCTTGGGGAGGGGCAGAGTCTCATGGTGTAGCTGTAAGTCACTATGTAGACCAGGCTGGCCTTGAACTCAGAAATCTGCTCCTTCTGCCTCCTACTGCTGGGATTAAAGGCATGCACCACCATGCCCTGGCCTATATATTTAAATTAAAAAGCCAAAAATATTTCTTTCCATGTTATGTCTACTTCTATACTATCAAATAAAACTTTTTCCCCCCTGGTTTTTCAAGACAGGGTTTCTCTGTATGGCCTTGGCTATGTTGGAACTGGCTCTGTAGACCAGGCTGGCCTCAAACTCACAGAGATCTACCTGCCTCTGCCTCCTGAGTGCTGGGATTAAAGGCGTGTGCCACCACCACTTCCTGGCTGAGATAAAATTTTTTATAGAATGGCTGGAGAACCCTCCTAGTCCATGGCTTCATCCTCCAGTTTCTCCTGAGATCAACAGCGAGTAAAAAAAAAAAAGGTGAGAACAGTATAAGGTTCTAAGTGGGAATGCGGGACAGGCCATATTTGTACGAGTTTTATTGGAGTATATTTTTATGTTTGGCCTATTTTGGTTTGGGTTATTGCTGTTTATCTCCTTATAAATTATCACAGATATAAATGTGAAGAAAAATTACCGGTGTGTATATACATACATACATATGTGTATACACACACACACACACACACACACACACACACACAGTGATGGTATCTCCATGGTTTCAGGGAACTCTGCCACAGAATAGCATCTGGCTTACATAGTGAAAAGGCTCAAATTTACATAAGCTTTTATCATTAGCTTTTTTTTAATGATTCCTTTTTATTTTTATGTGCATTGGTGTTTGGATTGTATGTATGTCTGTGTGAGGGTGTTGGATTCCCCCTGGAACTGGAGTTATAGACAGTTGTGAGTTGCCATGTGAGTGCTGGGAATCGAACCCCAGTCCTCTGGAAGAGCAGCCAGTGCTTCTTAACCTCTGAGCCATCTCTCCAGCCCCTCATTATTATTTTATTAAAATACATATTCTACTCCAAACCACGATCCAGTTCTTTGACAACATGGGCTTCGGATGAGTTTTCTCACCTGCTCAATAATCTGCCGCACAGTGTTCAACCGAACCACACCACTGGATTTCTCAGATCCTGCGTCTTTGGGTTCAGTTTCTGCAGAAGAAGAAGTGGGCTAAGTAACACTGGTGGGAAACAGTGACAACCAAATACCCAACTTAACACCAGCACGGTGGGACACGTGCCACAAGCCACCCCCTCACGGCATGCAGTGCAATGGGATCACACCGCGCACTAAACTGCAACTGTGTGTGTTCTTGTAGATGTGTGCACACACCCAAGTGTACGCGTGTGTACGTGCTTGTGTGCATGTGTTTTACACATCGAACACCAGGGTTTCACTCATACGAGGCAAGTGCATACCACTGAGCTACAACCCCAGCACTATTCAATGGAAATCTAACCATGAGGAAATTGCCAGGTCAACTAACAGTGAGTATTTATGCTCCGATTGGCCTGTATTCTCCAAGTATCAATATCCCAAGAAACTCTTTTTAAAAGGACAGATCTAGAAGTATAAAAATCCCAAATATCAACTGTAATGGATGAGCCTGAATTAAAAAAAAAAAAAAAAAAGAAAGAAAGAAAATGTTTGGGACCAGAAATGCTACCCAATTTTGTTAATATGCATAATTAAAATATCTGAAAAAAAGAAACCCACATCTAAATATTAGACTCACTCATGGTTTAGCCAAGCACGGTAGTATATTCCTGTTATACCAGCACTTGGGAGATGGAGGCAGGGAGATCAGAAATGCAAGGTCATCCTCAGCTACACAGTAAATTTAGGGACAGCCTGGGTTATCTGAGGGACCCTGCTCCAAAAAAAAAAAAAATTCATTTCTATCATCCCTATCTCACATGCACAGCCTGAAGATAATTTTATGGAGCATTTTTAATGCATCTGCATTTAGACACTGATCATTCACATAAGAGCAAGTGTGCAATTTTCCACTGATGCTATCATGTTGATGCTCAGAAAGTTTCGATTTTTAGAATACTTCCAATTAGCAATGTTCAAACTATAACATTAATATTAAATCTCTTTGTTACTGAGGGGACAATGGTATTGTCATTGTGTAAAATACTCCTGTTGTGAGGAGACTCACGTGTACACTCAAGGATAAAGCCTCATAACTCTACAATTAAGACACTGAACCGGCTTAGCAGACAATTTCAAAAGGGGGAATGTGTGTCTGCCTTTGGGCAGGTGGTGGAGAGAAAGTGTATCTGACAACATGACACAGTGACTCCGGGCACAGTGGGTGGATAGTCACTTTTGTGTACCAGAAAGCTTTCATAATAAACACTCTGGGAGCAAGACACCACAAGCTGACTTACTTGCGGTTTGAAACAAGTTAGGTAACTCGGTCGCCAGCCTCTCCATTGCTATGTCTGCTATGGGGCCGAATAAGACCACAGGTCTCTTGAAGCCAGCTGGAAGGAAAGCAGAAAGATGAGCAGACATGTCCCCATAATGGCAACGTCCAGATCAAAGGCGAATGGACTGTCTACACCTCTGCAAACCCAGCAAAAGGAACAGAATTCTCCCACCCCATTCCCGAAATAGCAGCCTTCATTACCCACAAAGCAGAGTTTAATAGAAACGCCACTTGTCATTCTCTTGTGCTTCACATCCCCACTCAGTGGACAATATACAAATACTCGAGTGTCAGGATTAAAACTTTTTTCTGCATTTGGAGAATTTGCCTCCATTGAGGAACCGAAACCTCCCAGCCTCCTTGATAAATATGACTCCCTCCCCACACCCTTGGTGTGACACAGAGGAAGTTGGAACATGATGGTTACAGCTGCCCTGGAGGAAGCAGCTCGGAGCTCAGCAGATCTCTTCCAGGCCCATGTAGCTGCCTCACCTTCCCTCAGCAGAACCTTCTCGTAGGCCGGGAACTTGGTGCTGACTGACACGGCAGCTGTCAGGTCTTCCCGGCTCTTCCGGATGTTCTTCTTGACCCCGGATCTCTGGCCACGTGTCCTCCAGAAGTCTGCTCTGTCGCCAGCGGTCTCTCTCTGGGCATTCTGGACACTAGCCATTTGCTCAGCTCTGAAAGAAGAAGCCAGGAGAAGTCATTCTCCACAGGACGTGGACAGGTTACTATCAAGACCTAGCCAGGGTCACGTAAGAGCCCAGGGCTGACCGAGACTGACAACGGAGATAATGAAAGGGACTGAGGAGACAGAATAGGCAGTGTGTAAGCTTCACTGTCAACCTGACTAGATTTAGAATCACTCTGGAAACACACCCGTGGGTCAGTCTATGAGAGTATTTCTAGAAAGGGAAAAAAAACCACCCTGAATAGGTAACACCTTCCCATGGGCTGGGGTCCAGACTGAATACAAGGAAGAAAGCAAGCTGGAGACCATCATGCATCTCTCTCTCTCTCTCTCTCTCTCTCTCTCTCTCTCTCTCTCTGGTATTTTGTCGTACCAATGAGAGAAGTCCAACGAAGTCTCTGAACTCCACAAGCAGTAGCTCAGTACAGAACATGCCATGTTTGACTCATGGTATGTAGCATGAATGCACGTAGTAAACAGATCACCTTTCATAAGTTTCTGCACTGCCACCCACCAGCAAGTGTTTCCCAGGGTGTGCCAGCCTCCTAAGGATGGAGACCAGGCGTGCCCGGGGCGCTATGGCCACTCGGTGTTTCCCATAAGCAAGGCTGCAGGCAATCTTCAAATAAACAAGCGCAATAACCAAGCCTGAGATGCTCGAGACTCCAGAGGTGCTGGCTCTGTCCCCATAACAACTGATGATGGCAGATGATGACGTCACATGGGATTTCCTTCAGGGCAGTTCTGTTGCCTTTTGATGGGAAAGGGACTGAAAGATACGTTTAGGAGAAAGTACGGTCTTAGTCACCTGCTCTTGTTAGGGATTAAGCCTTTCTCCAGCTCATTTCCGATCCTCACAGCCAGCCAGTGGCCCAGCTTGCCATCATACAGCGTGTCTACCACTCGGAAGACCTCACCCCTGGTGAAGGCCAGGCTCTGTGGGGTTTCCTTCTCACATTCAAAGTGGCTTCTTATGAAAAACGAATCTCCTCTGCCACAAGCCAGGATGTCTCTGTACACTGGAAAACAAAAGTACTGTTGGCCGTGCTGGGCTTAACTGAAGATCATTCCCGAGTCACCCTCATCCCAGTCCCTCCATCCCTAGCCCATGGCCTGTGGGAATCGGGCACAAACAAGAGGAAGCAAGAATCATTAACCTCCTGAAGTGCTGTGATGGGAGATTTTATGTGTCAACCTGACAGTGTATGGGTATGCCCAGACAACTGATTAAACATTATCCTAGGCCTTTCTGAGAGGACATGGTGGTTGATGGGGGAATGAAAATAACACTCAAATGCAGTGGTTCTCAACCTGTGGGTCGTGACCCCTTTGAGGGTCGCCTATCAGACATCCTGCATATCCGAGATTTACATTATGACTTATAACAGCAGCAAAATTACAGTTATGAAGTCGCAAAATGAAATCATTTTATGGTTCGGGTCACCACAGCATGAGGAACTGTATGAAAGGGTCACAGTCTAGGAAGGTTGAGAACCACTGTTCAAATACGTAGACTGAGTAGAGCAAATTGTTCTTCCTAGTAGGGATGGGGCCCCACCCAGTTGAGAGCCTGAGTAGAATATTCTGTCAAATCAGAGGGAGTTACTCTTCCCACCCCAGCCTTCCAGCTGGGACATTTGCTTTTCGACTGTATCTACACCATCAATTCTCCTAGAAGTTAGTTAGGCTTTCAGCCTAAAACCAAAACCTAGTCTTTGATTCTTCTTTGATTCTGCTAGGTCTGGCACTTGCTAGCTCACCCTGCCCAACATGAGGCAACCTCACCAACCTGCACATTCACACCCACCAAGTCCGTAACAATGTGTCTTTATCTCTTATTGATTCTGTTGCTCTGAGGACCCCCTACTATACAGTTGCTCATTGATCTCTTGACACAAACAGGAAGGGACTATTCTTGTCCCCCACTTTACAGGAGAGGACCTAGAAAGGTGAAGCAACTTGTGAGGCTGGGGAGAGTTAAGGGGAGCCACTGCCACCCATTATATGGAGACGCTATAACGATTCCATCATAACTGAGGATGCACCGTTGTTCAGAAAAGCCGTTCACCTCCAAACGACACACAACTGGCAAAATTATTTCAGGAGATGGAGGGAAAACATTTGTCATTCAAAATTAACAGCACCCAAATTTTCTCCATACACCTGTGAGCCAATGTTGCTTATTCTGGTCCAAGACACCTCGTTCTTCCTTCGCACTTCCCTCAAAGAAAACAGATGGTCAAACTTGCTCACCGTCTGCTCGGCTCTGAGCCAAAATGGTCACAGTTTCACCTTTGGGGATTTCTAACAGGTAGAGAACGGCATCTTCCCGAACTAGCCCTCTGAAGTCCTGTGTGTTCACCTAGACAGACGCAAAAAGCAAAAATAACAAATGAGTAAGGGGGGCAGGTTATAGTAAGGTTTTGATGGGGCTAGGGAAATATCTCAGTGCTCAAGTACTTGCTTAGCATGTACAATGCTCTAGGATTAATCCCTAGCAGTACGAAAATTTAAAACGGTAACTCTTAAGTTTCTGTTTGTTTCCACTGGGGCCTGTCCAGGGCAAAAGCAAGATGTACACAAATCTATACTGTTGAACAGTTGCCACTCAGTGCCCCTGCCCAGTACCTTTCTATTGTCCTGGACTACATGAGTACTGTTCTACCTTCCTTCTTCAGTGCCCTGCATACACCATCACATCTGCCAAGTCTCCAAACCAAGAATCTGTCACTGAGTTGGATGGTGGTGGCACATGCCTTTAATCCTAGCACTTGAGAGACAGAGGCAGGCAGTTCTCTGTGAGTTTGAGGTCTGGTCTACAAAGTGAGTTTCAGGACAGCCAGGGTTACAAAGACAACCTGTCTCAAAAAAAAAAAAATGTCACTGAACTGATTAGAATTTCTTGTCATTCTGTCTGTCTGTCTCCCTTTCTTCAAAGTATCCCCCAAAAAGGTAACCAGAAAGGTACAATATGGAAGTAATAAACAGATAACTATAATCAATATTGAATGGTGGGGTCTGTGATAAACAGATCTGGCACCGCACTTTTTAAAAATTAACTCAAGTAAAATCTTGAATGCACATTCACAGATCAATCCAACCTTTCTCCTGTAACTTCAATCACTTAAAAACCATCTAACACTAGAAAATGCTGATGCACAACTGTAATTCTAGTGTTTCTGGCTGAGGAAGGATGGTTATAAGTTCAAGGTCAGTGGAATTCTGTCTCAAAACCAAAGCAAAAGAAACATGTTTAACATGTGTTCATGAAACAGAATACATTAGTCTTATATGGAAGACCACTGGTCCTTGTACCATTAAGCTGCTGGCCTATACGCCCTTATGGCAAGCAGTTCACAACATTTATCCCACTACAATTGAGGGGGAACACTACAGAAAGATGCTGTAAGATAACATTGAAAGCCAGTGAGTAGTTTTGATTTGCATTTCTCTGATGGCTATGGATGTTGAACATTTGGAAAAACAATTTCTTGTCCATCGGTATTTCTTCATTTGAAGATTCTATCTATTTCCATGCCCCAATGTATAAAGATTACTTTTGTAAGAGTACTTTGCCTGTATCTATCTCTCTGTACTATGTGTGTGCCTGGTGCCCAAGGAAGGAGAGAAGTGACTCCCAAAAGGTGTCCTCTGATCTCCACATGTATGACAGGCACAAGCATGTCATGTCCCGACCCCCCACCACACACATGAATAAGAGGTAGTTTTCAAAAATCCATGTGATTTGACAACAATAACCACCCCCCCACCCCCGCACCCTCCCACCCCTACCCCCCCACCCCCCCTTGTGCAAATGTGCTCGGTTTTCTCTTTGTCTTTTCCATCCCGTAACAGTTTTTGAAAGAGAAATACCAGCCACACCACATAAATAACAAAGAGGCAGTTAAACCAAGCAGGAAAAAGAAAGAAATAAAAGCAGTCATATTTCTGTTGTCTGTAAGACTTGTGTTCAGTGCACACTGTACACTCCCAACAACAACAACAAAAATGGCCAGGCTATGCACACAGTTCCCTTCAGACCTTCAGGCTGACCAAGGAGTGTAGAACACACTAAAGTGCTTCTGTACTTCAAGGTCAGACTGTGCAGTCCTTTCCAACCGACAAATAATGTCTTTCATTATCTGAGAGCAGTGTGCAGGGCTGGGCTGGGTGTGCTGCGAGCCTGGGGAGGATTCGGTATCAGTTCCAGCTCACTGTGCTTGTAGCTGCCTCTGCTTAGCTCGGGGAACTCACTCTTCCTCAGCCTTTTACAGAAAAGAAAGAGATCTTGTATCAGCTAGAGTGCCGATCAAGGCCACTTGCTGTCTGGCCTCTACGGAGGACTACCGCAAAGGAAGTCAGAACCCACCAGTCTCTCCCTGGTCACCATGGCGATGCCAGGAAACAAAACTTTCTAGAAAAGCTCTGAGTATGGACACAATTCTCCTTGTCTCTAACAGTGTTTTATACAGAAACTGGGAGTCTAAAGCCCTAGGTGAATTCTCTACTTCTCTTCATAGAAATTCACACAATTGTCCACAAGACAAGTCTATTTTATTCTTCAACTTTAATAAGCAAAGCTCTAAGCCTCTAGCTTCCCAGTAGCAGGGAACTTGTTTGCTCTTCATTAGTATATGTACCAAATACAAATGAGCATGTGCTGGCATTTGAAAAGATTTTCATCCATAGTATGGGAGGCTGGGGGTGAAGGGATGTCCTATGTTGCCTTGAGGTTCGCTCAGGTAATCTTCTAGGACTTCCTGGAGTCAAAGAAAGTCCTAGGCTTTCTCTAGAAAGTTTGTTCGTAAGTAAGGTCTGGCAACCCCCACTCTAGCAGTGCAATCTGAATCACTTCAGCTGAGTGCAGAGAAAGGCTATGTCCTTGTGTCCTGAAGCCTGACTCTCTGAGTGATTCTGCAACTTCTCCCCTCTCCTTTGGGCCTAGAAGTGCTCACCAGACCCCCGGTTAATGAAATGTCAGTTTTCCAGTAAAGTCTGTGTGTGCATGCACATAGAAATAGAAAGAAACGTGAGTTCGAGGCCAGCTTGGTCTACAGAGCCAGTTCCAGGAGAGTCAGGGCTACACAGAGAAACCCTGTCTCAAAAAAACAAAACAAAGCAAAACAAACAACAACAACAAAAAAGAAAGGATCCCAACGATGGCTCCCCAGTATGCCAAACTATTACAGCAACCAGGAACCCACTGTTCTCAGAATTCTGTCATCGCTGAAAAATGTCAAGCAAAGCAACTTCCCAAGGGACTGGTAGAAGGCAGGCTTTAATACCTTCAGAATCTGGTCTCCTTCCTGCAGGCCCTCCTGCTCCGCGGAGGTGCCCTCCTGAATGCCAGCGACAAATATCCCGACGTCATTTCCGCCAGCCAGCCGGAGGCCCACGCTCTCTCCCTTCTTGAACCTCACCATTTTGGTGTTCGGGCTGCCGTAGGTTTGATTTCAGAAAGGAAAGGTACCATTTAAAATGGAGGACTCACATCAAGACATTAAAGATGTAACTATTTTCTAGCTCAGAAGGGATATCACAGTTTACAAAAGTTCCCTCTCAATTTTCTCATTTGTCTTATCATTTTATATCCCTGGCACCATATGCAAGTTTATATGTTGTAAGTTTTTCAAATGAAAAGCTAAGTACCTGAGAGGTGTTCTTTTTGGGGTGGCTTTCAAATCGATGACAGAGGTAATAGCCCTTGGTAACTAAAATGTACTAAGCTGAATAATTGCATTTATTTCACCTAAGGTTCTGAAAAAATAGATGAAATTTAGGAATGTCTATCAGCCCACAAAGGAGCAAAACTACAGAATTTACCACATGAGCTTGTCTAAGACGAGAGGATGGGATTGGGGGTTGACTCCAGCTACCTGATAGGAGGATATCCTCCCAAGTCTACTCCATCAAACATTTAGTCAAATATGGACAGATTCAAGGAAGCTGGTCCTAACCCGACAACATCACCCCTTCTCCCTCCCCCGCACACCCCTGCAGCCTCTATGGGAGCACTGCAGTTGGGAGCTGCTTCTCCTGTTTGGGAGTTAAGCATCTGGTCAAAGCAAATACTCAGAAAAACATTCAGGAGAGGTAGACAGGTAAGTAAACAGCTACCAAAGCCACAGGGTTCACCCAGTCCCAAATTTTGCTCCTCTCATAAATGATTCCTCTTTCTTACAAATGTTGGGAATAAGGGTTGACAAAAGGTGGCTGAGGAGATGCAAACTCAGCATCTGGGGTAGGGCAGGAAGAAGCACCATTGCTGTGGACTTCAGCTAGGCAGATCTGCCGAGCGGAAGGAGAGTGGATGGGGAGAGAAGAGTAACGGAAGTGCATACCCATAGATTGCTTCGTCTTCAGGACTAGGACGAAGAAAAGTTCTTGGGGCTGCTCTGGGTTGAGGAACTGTGAATTTAAAGATTTAATTAGTTTTATTTTATGCATACGAGAGATTTTTCTTCACATACATATATATGCACCATGTGAATGCCTAGTGTAGAGGCCAGAAGAGGGCATCAGATCCCCCAAAACTAGAGTTTCAGAGGGTTGTGAGCTACCATAAGGATGACCGAAAACTCTTAACCTTTGAGCCTTCTCTCCCATCCCCGGGCACTGTGGATTTTAAAAAAGTTTAGTGTGGACTGAAGGTGTGGAGCTTAAGTGTGGAGCTTTGCCGCACATGCAGGGGGCTGTGGATTCAAGCTCCATACCATGAAAATAAATCACAACAAAATAAGACAAAACCCTTTTTCCTTATCATCCAGACCTGCAGGAGCCTCTTTAACATAAACAGAGCAAAATCCACAGGCTTCAAGTGTGTCTTATGCTTCAAGTGTGTCTTATGCCACGCTTGTACTATCCCATCAAACAACAGCACACACCTTTCCCTGCTCACTAGCCCACTCCCATTCCCAAGGGCTTCCCCTTTCTTAAGCTGTCTTCATTTTTATTTAAAAAAAAAAAAAAAAAAAAAGAGGAAAACTTAAAGATGAAGCTTAACTTTAAGACATTAGCAGTCATCACGGTTTCTCAAACTCAGAGGAAAAAAAAAAAACACACAAAACGTAAGGCACACACGTACATGGCAGCACCCTTTACGGCCTGAGAACAAGACCATGTTTGCCCACATAGAAATGCTTATGTACCCAGAGCTCGGATGATAATTTCTGAGCAGTAGGAAGGAGTAGGGTGATGAAGCTGGGTTTGTGGACAGGGCAAGAGGACTATAACTCAAATATGTCAAAATGTGACCAGTTCTGATGATAGTAAAAAGGGTACCTCCCACATGAAACGAGAAAAATAAAGAGGCCCTGTTCTACTTTACAAATTTTAAAAATAATTTTGCTTTCTTTCATCCACATTCTGGAAATATCAAGCACATATATTTCTGAACTCAGTTCTTCAAAGCAGTGGTACTGGGTGCCTATGCTTAGCATGAACCAGCTTGTGTATAACACACACACACACACACACACACACAATGACCTTACCTGGGGTTTCTTCCTGGTACCTGGGCTCCTTGTTGGCCTCGGCAACACCTGCAGCTGTGATGTCCCCCGTCGACTTGAATGGAGTGGGTGTGGCGCCCATCCTGGACAGTCTGCCTGAGGTTTCCTCTCTTGAACTGAAGCACATACCATGATCATTGTTGTTGGGGGCTTTTTCTACTTTTTTGGGGGGGGGCCTGCCACCCAGCTCCCAAATAAATCACACATGGAGGCTTATTCTTAATTATAAACGCCCGGCCTTAGCTCACTTGCTTCTTGCCAGCTTTTCTTAAATTATCTTATCTATCTTTCACCCCTGGGCTTTTCTCATTCTCTTACTTCTCTAAATCTTACTCTTACTCTCTGGCTTGCTGTGTAGCTGAGTGGCTGGCCCTGGAGTCCTCCTCCTTCTCTGGCTGCTGCTGCTGCTGCTGTTTCTTTTTCTTCTCCTTCTCCTTCTCCTTCTCCTTCTTCTTCTTCTTCTTCTTACTCCTCCATCTCTTTTTTTCTTCTTCTCCCAGATTTCTCCTTCTATTTATTCTCTCTGCCTGCCAGCCCCACCCATCCTTTCTCCTGCCTTGCTATTGGCCAGTTCTTTATCAGACCATCAGGTGTTTTACACAAGCACAGTAACACAGCTTCACAGAGTGAAACAAATGCAACATTTGTAACAAAAGTAACACACCTTAAAATAATATTCTACTACAGATCATGTCTCAGTAGATAACACATGTGCAATACACACTCAAGCGCATTCACCAGTGACTAAGGAAACGAAAGACCACACTGCCTTACCTCGGCCTCTCCTTCAGCTTCTCGCTGGAGGAATGAAAATCCTGATCAGAATACTGCTGGCGTTTCTCCTCTGGAGAGAAAGATCGGTTGGACTCTATTTCTGAGATATCTGGTTTCAAAATAAGAAAAGTCCTTTTCAGTAAAATACATACATACCCAAAATTATACTAGTCTTTGAGCAGGAAGCATGAGGGAAGGCCATCAGTTTAGCAGGATTTTGTTTTTATTAAGGGAGAAAAAGAAAACTTGCTAATTTCACCGTGAGACATTATCTAATTCAGGTGGTACACTTCTCTCATTCCACTTGCTTTCAGAGCTGTTTTAAGGGGGCCACGATCCAGCTACAGTGGAGAGTCCCTCTGCATCTACTGTAGAAATTGGCTCCAGAACCATTTCCCCAACCAAACTTGGCAGATGATTAAGTCCCTCGTGTAAGATGCCAAACATTAGCATGCAACCTTATCCATATTCTCTGCCTATTTCATCTACAATCCATAACATCCTGTAAATGCCATATCAACAGTGGTTACACTGTATTGTTGATAGAATAACAAGAAAAAGAAACCTTAATTTTCTAGACTCTTTTCCTCACATATTTTCAACCCATGATCGCCTGAATACAAGGTTAGAGAAACCACAATTGCCAAGCAAACCAGTGCACCTCACATTTTAATGTATATTCAAAGCATTTAGGGATCTTGTTGGAATCAAGCTCCCTGACACCAACGCTGTACTGTAGAGGATCCCATGATGAACAGTAAGGAAATAAACTGTAAACTACTACAATTTGGCTGCCATGATCTCTTTGCTTTCCTGTACTATACTCAGTCCGGATGAATTGATTAGACTTCTGATATACCGGAAATGAAATTAACTTTCAAAACCAAGCACATTGTCCACACTAGCAATCTCAGGGAAACACCTTTACCTGCTGAGTCATCTCGCCAGCCCACAATGCTATTTTCACCCTGTAGTCTGAACAAGGGACCGGTGGGAAAGCCAACTGGGTCTAGGATGGAATCACGCCTCAGGGAGCATGCACATGGAGGCCTTCTCCTGAGCTACATCCCCAGTCTGGAAGGTTTATAAGATGCCATCTTCTAGTTGACATTGCTTTTAGGCTATGCCTGTGAGGGAGCATTAGCAACCCTTTTCCTGCACTCCTTATCATGTGACTTTTCTAAAACATCCCTGGAAGGGAAGGAAGGCAGCAATCTCCACTCAGCAATTCGAAGACTCCACACCTACCCTGACAAGGAAGGAACTCTCCGAGCTGGTCCCTGCAGTTGCAGGGTTTATTAGTATTAAAGGGGCAGCTACTGTACTTGATTCCTTCTTTTGCAAGGAACGTGTGAAACTGGAATAAATGCATTTATCCAAGTTTAAAACAGTGACAACAAGCAGGACCAGGGGCATGTGTTAGCAAGCAACACGTACCGTAATATTGAGCCGTTTTTGACTGATCGTTTAGTAATGTCTCCATGTTTCATGCCACCTTCTAAAGGTGGAAATACTAACAGCCTTGCTTTCCTTCAGCAGAGCTGGAATTCATGAAGAGATTTTAACACAGATTTTAAGCACCAGAGTTAAGAGAAAGAATAACACACCCGAGAGCGTGGGTTTCTCTTGCTGCTTGGTTTCTTTTTCTTTCTTTCTTTGAGGCTGGTCTGGAACTTGCTAGGCAAACCAGTCTGGCCATGGCTCTGCCTCCTGAGAGAGGGATTAAAGGCTAACTACCATGCCCGGCTTCTGTCATTTTTAAAGCACAAAAGTCTATACTTGACTAGTGTCTGAATGAGCACTTGGCATCCTGTGATCTGTTACTACTACGTTCTGTTCTCAGCGGCCTCATGAAGAGGCCTTCACCAGAATTCCCTACCAGAAATCGACTTTTGAAAGACACTTTAATAAACAAACAAACAAAAAAACCAGGAGTACCTCTCTTTTTTAATCTAAGTTTAAATGCAGCCTTCTTTGCCCTCCAGCCCGGGGCTGCCTTCAGGCGTGGCCCGCCTGACACTCCAGAAAGCGCACAGGCCCCCTTCTCACCTTCTACTTCCGAGTCGCTGTCGTTGAGGGAGGGGACGTTGATGAGGGTCTGCCTGCTGTCTCTCAGCACCACAAGCTGCAGCTTCCCCCTAGATTTTTCTATTAGCTTCCGAGCGTCCGTTAAAGACATGTTCTCAGTGACAGTCCCATTGATCTGTGTATATGAAGAACGGCCATGTTATTCATACGCGGAACAACTATTCACATCTACGTTTAAAAAAAAAACAAAAAAACAAAAAACCACCTGTTCCCCTTTACAGAACTGGAAAGAATTTGCTGAGATACTCGGACCAGGCTTCAGGATGACGGAATGAAAACGAATTATCCTTTAAATGAAATGTGACCACACACGCCCCGAGCCGGCACAAAAGAGTCAGAGTACAGTTAGTTTACTCTGCTCATCTACTTAACTTCCAGTTCAAGACGACAGCTCGGTTTACAGCTGTAACATGCTTCCTGATTGGAGAGGTTTTAAAAAACTCCCAAGCATTCAGCAAGCACAGATCGGTGGTTCCCAGGCTCACCTTCCCTTGGTACAGGATCCTAAACTTTAAATCAACAGGGAGAAGGAGGCTCCTTAAGGTTTTCTCTTTGTTATTAAATTAGTATAGCTTCTAAGGCTGGTTTTCCCTTTTCCTTTTTAACCTACTTTTTGGGGGGTGGGTTAGAGAGGGAGCGGGGCTCCCAAGCTACATCCCTATTATCTCCGTTTATTTTTGTTCTTTGGACAAAGACCTCATCACACTGCTCTTCCTGTCTCTCCCTTACTCCTGACCACTGAGACTCAGATAGTCCGTCCTGTGGTGTGGATGTGGGAGCGCAGACTAGAAATGCATGCAGGCACACGCGGCTCCCCAACCTTGTCTTCTCACCTTGAGAATTATATCCCCCTCATGAAGGTTGCCATCTTTGGTTGCCAGTCCTGTTCTGGTCATTTCCTTGATGAAGATCTGACTCCCCAGCCGGAGACCATACTCTAGAAGACAGACAGGGAACACACACACTCTCAACCTGTTCCGAAAACTTAAGGCTGGCTTGGAAGACTATTTCAAACAGTTGTGAAAATTTAATTTTTATATGGGATACTCTGTTAAACTGGCCTGGAATCTTTAAGAGGGAGAGAGAGTGGGGAGGGAGGGAGAGAGAGTGGGGAGGGAGGGAGGGAGGGAGGGAGGGAGGGAGGGAGGGAG
>CABHPQ010139750.1:15580-35919 GCA_902168405.1 Peromyscus aztecus | reverse complement strand
CTTGGGTTTCCAAATCTCTATTTGGAAAGGGGTAACCTTGTAGGTCAGATGATTTTAAATGAACAAATACATATTATTTGTACATGTACATTTTTATATTAACTCATTGATGTTTCAGGATATGTTTTTACAACAGCAACTAGCTTTAACTAGATATCTAGGTGCTATCCTAAATACTGGAGATTAACTGAAAAGTTGTAGTTTTTCAGTCTTGGGTCTCAAGACACCTACTGTCAAAGTTAAAGATGGGAGTCGGTATTTCATTCTCAGTTTACTAGGATGATTTAGAAGTTAATATGAGTGCTTTCCTAGGGAAAGCTACTGGAAATACGGGGGAATCTCCATTGCTTCTCGATGTGGACCTCAGGTGATGTTCACTATCACTTGTACAAGTTCCAGTAGTTACTGAGTTAAAAAAAAATCAGGACATCACTATCTACCCCAGGGTTCTCACAAGAGTGGAAGGACTTAGTGAAATGCAGAATTACACAGTGGTTCCCAATAAAGGCTTTGGGAGATTTGCACTCTGGGATGGTATGGAAGAACATGAAAACCCCCTTTCCTTTTGATCTGCTTCCTGATTCGTCTATTCCATTCAACTATTGACTATATATGCCAATTTCACCCTGTCTTGGTTCCTGTTCTTTTCAATCCTTCCTACATGTATCTGTAGATTCACTGGGAGCTAATCACGATCATAAGAAGCCAGTCTACTGAAGGGAACTCATACCCAATTCCACAGGAGCAAGTATCTCCAAATAAATGACACAAGTTCATTTGTTTTTTAAATTATTAACTACATTGCTTCTAAGAAATAGGAGACCTGTCACTGTATTCTTCTTGTTGTGGCCAATGCTCCATGTAATAAGAACATCTAAGTGCAAGGACCTGATGGTTTCTCAGAGCTCTTTTATGTGAACATATTTTGATAGATTTTTTTCCCCTAGGGATACATACACATTCTACCATTTCCAGGTTTGAATTCCCCAGACTGAACCTTTTCTGCCTGCCGACTCTTTGATACTACAGCTTCCTCAGGTAATGTCTCAATGGCCCTGCCACCTATCTGCCTGTTATCCTCCTTGCCAGGCTCTCACTCAGCCTCCCACAAATGCCTATCCTAGGTAGGACCACACTTGCTATGCCATCTTCTCCCCAGGTTCCAAGCATGTAGACAATAACCCAAGACAAACCTGACTCAAAGGTCTTCCAATAACCAGGAATAGTGATATGTAGAGGCAGCCATGCAAAGCCTGATACAGTGGCTCCCGGCCCAGTACAGGAATATAGGAAGGATATTCAAGGATAAACATTAACCTTTTGGATAAATATTAACTTTTTGGTGAAACAGGGAAGTACTAAGCAACTAGTCCAGATCAAAGTTAGCTTTGACATGAACTTGAGTGGTTTTGTAATGTTTGTTCCCCAAACTAGTTGTTTACAAAACATTACAAGGATCCTGAAATTTGTTGTTAAGATTAAACACTGAAATAAAGTAGTTTCTTATTTGTTTTCAAGCCACCTGTTCATAAAGATGATTAATGGATGGATAGGAGTGATTTCAGGGAGAGACATCTAAAAAGCCTGCACTGGAAAAAGGAGACCTTTCCCTGGGAGGTGGTAAGCAGATAGAAGAGCAGAAAATCACTTGAATAATAGACAGAGAGCAGATAATGGCTTCCTACCATCAGGAAGGTAGTGAGGATCCCGGACAGGACAGCATAAGAACAATGCTGAGCTCTACATACTGAACCAGACAATCAAATTCATGCAGGAGACAGGGAGACTATTAACATTTTTGAGGACAACATGATTCAGTAAAGTAGGATGATGGATTGGAAGAGGAAATGAAACGGTAAGCAGAAAATAAAGGACTGATTCCCAAGGCAGAACAGTCCTGTGGGGTTCATTCAAGATGACTAATTTATTGATTGCCCAGGTTCTCCCTCTCTTCTTCTACCCAAGCTGTTATCAGTTGTTTTTGTATTACAGCAGCACTGAACACTTTAAGTAGTTATAATACACCAGACACATTCCACGAAGTATTTTATTTGATTGCATCACCAGATACATGGTTAGACATTGTTTTCCCCATTTCCCAGAATAATGGATGAGGTTAATTTACTTGCTCAAAGCCATCTACCAGTGTGTGGATTAATCTTGACCATCAGCTTGATGGGATTTAGGATATCCTGGGCAACGCCTTTCTGGGTGTGTATGTATACAGGTGCTTCCAGAGAAGTTTAAGTGAGATGAGCAGATCTGGCCAGAAAGTTGGAGGGCTGTGACCCCAGACTTAATAAAAAAGAGAAAACAAGTTGGATGAAGTGTCTCATGCCTACAACGTAGGTATTCCAATGGCCAAGGCAGGTGGTTGGTCAGATGTTCAAGGCTAGCCTGAACTACATAGTGAGGTCAAGGATTGTGTAACAACAGTGTAAATCCCTGTTCCAACCAAAGAAAGCAAAACAGAATAAAACCAAACCAAACAAGCCAAAAACAAAACAAAAGAGAAAGCGAGGGGCACCAGCATTCACCGTTTTGTTTCCTGACTGTGGATCCAGTGTGACCATTCACCTTCTCTGCCACCATAATGGACTGTGACCCTTGTAGACAATGAACCAAACACACCCTCCCTTCTTCAAGTCGCTTTTGTCAGGTGTGTTGTCAAAGCAACAAAAAAACGGGAGAAAACAAACACTAATCAGAAGAGTTAAGAGCTAAACCTACCTTGTTTCCACACACAGCCAAGCAAAACGTCAAGGTCTTCTGATGGTCATGGCAGTGAGACCTGACCCTCTTCTTGTGTCTACAGTGTGAGTGAAAAGAGTAATTTCCTGCTGGCTTTCCCAAACTTTTCCAACTTTATCTGCTTTCTCCTTTATCTCCTTGGAGGGGAGAGGATAGTTTTCTGACCACTAGATGGCAATACTATCTTTAAAATGCTTACAAAGCAGCCTGCTGTTAATCTGGGAATGTCTTTTCCCCAGCAATTCCACCCTTTGTAAATAGCTTTGTGGTATGCTGGTGGTCAGCTCTGACATCACCTAGACTGCATGCAGTATTTTGATTGACATCTTCCATTACATCTTGGACCACACTTTCCAGAAAGTGTTTCTGTTATAAAATGTTCTACCTTGGAAGAAGGATGATCCTTGGCTCAGTTCAATGACTCTATTCAAAAAGGATCTAGGATGGTAAATAGTTCAAATTTGAGAGTCTCCTATGAGAACTTTCTCTTCTCTATCTGCTACTGGCACTTAACTACATCAGCTCCTTTGCTTCTTATGCTGGTTAGGGAAGCATAATCCTTTTTTTAAAGGATGTATTTATTTATTATGCATTGTGCTTTGCTTGCATGTCTGACTGCACACCAGAAGAGGGCACCAGATCTCATTTTAGATGATTGTGAGCCACCATGTGGTTTCAGGGAATTGAACTTAGGACTTCTGGAAGAGCAGCTGGTGGTCTCAACTTCTGAGCCTTCTCTCCAGCCTGGGAAGATGATTCTTAAGCTTCAATTTATGTCACATATTTATTAACCTCCACACATTACTTGAATTCTTTGTGCCCCATTTCTTCACAACATCTCTTATACTGTAATGAGAAATGTCCTAGTGTGTTTTCTATTTACGGTAGGGAGGAATGTGTTCATTCCAGCTTACCAAGTTATACTCTATAGCTGATGGGGGCTAAGGCAGGAACATGGAGACAGGAACTGAAGCAAAGGTCATGGAGAGTGCTACTTACTGACTTGCTACTCATGGCTTGCTCAGTCTTATTTTTTTATACAGCACAGAACCATCTGTCCTGGTGTGGCACTGTCCTCAGTGGGTCGGGTCCTCCTACCTTAGTCATTAATCAAGAAAATGCACAGCCGTGCCTAGAGGCCAACCTGATAGAAATGTTTTCTCAATAGAGTCTCTCTTCTCAGATGACTCTAGCTTATGTCAAATAGAGGAAAATCTAACCAGCATAAGAAGCAAAGGAGCTGATGTAGTTAAGTGCCAGTAGCAGATAGAGAAGAGAAAGTTCTCATAGGAGACTCTCAAATTTGCACTATTTACCATCCTAGATCCTTTTTGAATAGAGTCATTGAACTGAGCCAAGGATCATCCTTCTTCCAAGGTAGAACATTTTATATCAGTATACAATGCTCCCACCTAAGGGAATTTGCTGTGGGATATCTTTCTATATGCTGTGAATATATGTTGTTCCCATTGATTAACAAATAAGCTGCTTTGGCCTATGGCAAGGCAGCTTAGAGGCAGGTGGGAAATCCAAGGAGAGAGACTGGAAAGAGAAAGGCAGAGTCTGGAGAGAGACACCAGCCTGCCACCCAAGGAACAACATGCCAGCAGACTGATAAGCCCTGGAACACATGGCAAAACATAGACTAATAGAAATGGGTTAATTTGAGATAGAAGAGCTACCTAACAAGAAGCCTGCCAGAGACCATACAGTTTGTAAATAATATTAAGCCTCTGAGTGATTATTTTATAAGTGGCTGTGGGTCTGTGGGTTGGGTGGGATCAGAGAAACCTTCCAACTACAGGAATTAATCTCAATGGATAGATACAAGGTCACAGATAGTGCCATTTGAGGTAGTGACTTGACAGCATCTCTTGAGTTCTAGAGAATTGGTTCATGGCAAAACAGGCCAGTCTTGGACCCATCTGGGTTCTATAGACAGAGATAGTAGGATTCAAATGCACTCAGAAGGCAACTGAGAAGGGGTGTTTGTCTTTTTCAGGTGGCCATTACTACCCATAGAGCAACATGCCTGTTTAGTTTGGGTCATGAAAATGAGATGCCATTCCAAGTAGTCTTGATTCAGGTAGGAAGCAGTTGCCATTCCATAAAATGCTGGAGTCCTGTGCAATTCAATAAATGTGGATGAGGGGCTGCCTGGTCCTCATGATCCTTCTGTTTCTGCTCTGGGATGTGTCTCACTTGCAATAGTTTTGCAAGTCAGGATGAACCCTGGACTTGGTTATGCATGCCTTAAGACCATAAGGCTTAGCGTGACACTTGACCTCTGAAGACAATCAGGTTAATGTCACCCTTCAGTGACTAAAATCAGTCATGGATAGGGCTAAGTCACTTCAAAAGAAGTTTGCATATTTCTGATCCCATTATGAGCTATGAACCTTCAGCAGTGACTGTGCTATTGGTAGGGTCAGAGGCATGGCATGAGTTACAAGGACATATGGGGAGAAGGGACTAAAGGGACTGCTGGAGATCTTGGGTACAGAACAATAACTTTTGTTATAGATTGCACTATTTATCCTTATTTTATAGAGTCAAAAGTGTCCTCTAGCTGCTGAGTTCACTATATAGGCCAGATCAGACTGGAAAGAAATGAAGCGTCTGAACCAGGTACTGATCCTTCCTCAAATCACAGAAAAAGCCAGGTTGTAGAGACAGAATAGGAGATCAAGATTCCAGTCATGAGTGTGGGCATCCACAACAAGGTATTGTGGATCCACTATCAAAAACCCATTGATGTGAAAGTCATGGCATCTTGGAGATACTTTGTGTTTATCAAAAGGTTCATGAGGATCCGGGATCAAACTCAACTAAATGCAAATTAAGTGACAGGAGACAATGTCTGGAGCAGGAAAGAAAGTTGTTTTATTGAGAATCAACAAAGTACTTCCTACTTCCACCTTATATTGGGAATCCTGTACAGAGACACCAGACTGCCTCATGGCTCTGCAATGAGAGGGTATGGAGAGGCTGTGCTTGCTAGCAGAAAATGTTCCTTAAATGAGAGCTAGTACCATTGGCAACTAGGCAGATACTCTGAGGTTCAGCCACCTAAGCTGTGGCCTTTGCTGAACTTATAGACTTTGTACTTACCAAGAGGCAATCCTGTTTCAGCTACAAAATTGGTCACCCAGGTGGAACTTAAACCTCGAAGGCTTGTGGCTGCTTTGCCTGCCAACAGTAGAATCAGTGGGCAATGGCATTTTGCCCTGGATTGACTTTACTCTGTTGACAGAAGCAGGCTATGAATAGATGGGAGAAGTTGCCTCTTGGTGCCTGACTGCACTCCTATTAATTTGTGTTGAATTTAGTGGCCGCTCTGAAGCTTTAGTTCAAAAGTTTTTCTGGATTGTGAGACATGCTGGACCCTTCTACCTGTGGGTAGCGTTCTGGGATTATAGAGAAGGATATGTGCTGGAGATGCATGAAGGGGTCAGCATAAGTCAGGGAAGCTACAGCAATCAGAGATCTGGGAGATTAAAAGAAATCTCAGTGCCAGATGCCTTCAGTTAAAGTACTGGAAGATTGAAGAACATCTTTGGGAAGCAGGGATTGGTTGGGGGCACATGTGGCTATGAAACCTGGAAGACTGAGAAAAGTCTGCATCTTGGCTGTTGACAAAGGTTTTGGAAACTGGGTGGTGTCTGTCTCCATACTGTGGACCTGCATCAACATGAAGGTTCCCCAGGGGAACGTTTTGTTTAATTTTTACAAGATAATGTAAATTTTTTTGGATTAAGGAAGATTGGTTTTGGTCTGTTTCCATCAGAATGTTCTTGTCTCAGTGTGGGGGTGGGAGCCCATGAGTGTATGATTAGAAAATTAGCACCTTGGGGAACTTAGTGATGAAGCTTCTGCTCATCAGAAGTGGGATTCTTAGTTAAAGTTGTACTCCATATCTGCATTTCTTTAGAAACTGTCCCAGTTGACCAAGGAGTGATCTGTTCTATTCTACATTTTCCCCCTTTTGTGTTTAGTTCACATTAATGCTGCTGATGAAGTTCAGACTCATCTTGGAATTATTTGAAAACAGACATCCTGTCTTTAATAGACACTCACAGAAGCAGTGGTGTTTTTCAGAATAATTATCCTGGATTCTCTAGGGCATTAAACCTAAATTGTCTGTGTTACTTAAATTAGGAATGTTCATTTGACTGATTCTAAGTGTTACATATTTATGTGTTGAAAATTTTCCTGTAAAATAATCTCTGGGGGAGTTCAAGAAATGCTTTTGTACATTATTGTTGGTGATGGTCAAGTCTATTGCACTTTATTATTTCTCTTTCTTTATTCTTCTCTCATACAATACATCTTGACTGCAGCCTCCCCTCCATCCCCTCCTCCCAGTACTCACCCCACCTCCTCTCTCCCCCAGATCTACAGCTCTTTGGTTTCTCTACAGAAAGGAGCAGGCCTCTCAAGGATAGCAACCAAACACATCATAACAAGATGCAATAAGACCAAGCGCAAACCTCATGTCCAGGCTGGATGAGGCAACCCAGTAGGAGGAAAAGGGTCCCATGAGCACACAAAAGAGTAAGAGATAACCCCACTGCCACTGTTAGGAGTCCAACAAAACCCCCAGGTAAAAATTTAACCACAGCATGTATGCAGAAGGCCTTGCACAGACCTATGCAGGCTCCGTGGCTGCCTCGTCAGTCTCTATGAGCCTTTATGAGCCCTGCTTAGTTGATTCTGGGGGCTGCTATCGCACTTTATTAATAAGAAAATTTCACTTTTCTAAAAAGGTCATGACAGTGCCCTGTTCACATTAAGTGATTTTGGAATTACCACTATCTCTAAGGCACTGAGGTCTGAGGAATGGTATTTCATGGTGAATTTTTTAGTCACTGGTCAGATAACTTCTAGAGCCAACTCTATGCTTACAAAGGATGCTGTTGCACCTTTACATGACTATTAACATGCTTTCGATGTTTTTGTTGTTTTAGATGAGGCTTTCTGTGGAAACCTACAAAGAACATCTTGAATCATTGAGTAAAAATCCAAGCCCTCCACCTTTAGTAACCTACCGTAAAGTTACTCAATATAATACTAAATTCCCTGCCCAGAGGTATGCTTGGTCATCATTTTTGAACACGCACTGTGCAGGAAGGACTTTGAGCTGAGTGTACTCAGGATGTGCTCTTCTTTGAGTGTGCCGTCTGTACCATATGAAGACATGACTTTGCTCCTTTGCTTTCTGTGCTTAGAAACATTGCTTTGGGAATTATCCCCAGCTTTCTCCTCATTCACTTCAGGGAACACACCTTTCTTCATCCTTTCTACCTCCTGATTGTGCTAATGAACTTCACACCCACCAACAGGTGAACTCATTGAATTAGGTTACAATATTATCAGTAATAATAACAACATTTATAGAACATTGACTGATCTAGCAAAATATCTAGGGGTTTAGTATATATTAAATCATAAGTTAAAAGTCATTATTACCATTTCACATGTAAGGAGAGTGAGACACACAATAAAAACTAAGTTGTCCAAAGTCATGTAACAGGTTGGGGATTTAACTCAGTAGTAGAGCACTTGCCTAGCAAGCGCAAGGTCCTGGGTTCGGTCCTCAGCTCTGGAAAAACAAAACAAAACAAAAACAAACAAACAAACAAAAAAGTCATGTAACTAATAAACCACATAGCTGGGGCTACAAATCCAGGTAATATGGCTCCAAGGCCTGCATTTAAATATTATGTTTTTACTTAATACAACAGAGAGTTTCCCGTGGGAGACCACAACAGAGAAAGAGTGCTTCCGGGAAGTCACTGCCTAAAGAAGCAGTCATTTTGGCGATGCTTTCATAGCAACTGAATACTATTTTCTGCTCCTAGTCATTTGCTCCTAAGCTGAGCTCAGGAGGCCTTGCTTCTCTACAAGCTGCAATGTCAACAGACTCAGCAAAAGCCTCAAATCTGTGGAACTGAGAACCTTTGGGGATCCAGATACTGTGGGTGAGACCATAAGAAACTCTAAGAGAAAGTGTATGTCTTTAGGGAAGAGCTAGAGATTCACTGGGTAACTTTTGCCTCTCTCTGCACCAAAGCACATTGATTTCATGCCTTTGTACCTTGTATTTGTTCTTCTTGTTTCTCCTATCTATTGCTGAGACTCAGTTGATGTGTCTCTCTCTACCTAAGAAGCTGTGGGAAGAGCTGTCCCCTCCCCCATAACTTCGTGGGCCATATTCCAGATGGTCCATCACAACTGTCTGGATTTGTAGTTCCTTGAGGCCAAGAACCATGTTTCTTTCCTTCTTGAATCTCATTGCCCAGCCAAGCACCTAGGAGGAATACAGATCAGGGAGCAGATATTAAAATAGAATTTTTAGGGAAACAGATAGAATGGCCAGAATCTTAACTCCAATCTCTATTTAGCATCTCTCCTTCCTTTTACCCCCTTTTACCATGGTCCCACTGAATGTTATGGCAGATTGAATGCAAACCCAAGATATCTTTTGTTGTTGGATTGCTGATGCTTACATTTCTGAATCTGTAAAGACCTCAGCAGATCCAAGGGGCCAACTCCAAGCAATCACACCTGGCTATGCTGGTAAAAAACAGCTCCAAGAAGGGTACTCCAAACTCTGCAGCTCCATGTCTGATGTCAAAGCACTCTTCAGATCTCCTACTCTGTTCAGCTTTGTTCAGCTCTGTGGAATGCAACACAGTCTTTTTTTTTTTATTTTGAGATGGTTCCACTCCCTGTTAGCACCTCTTCCCTGCAGGTATCCCATAACTCTGCCATCTCTGCCGTCTTGGGTTCTCCAAGGCAATCCAGGCTTCAAATTTATAGCTTCACACAATGGCTTCTCTACTAGGGCTCCTTCAGGGATACCCCTGACACATGCCTGGCCTCAGTGATTTTATTCTATAACTCTTTTCTTCTATCCTTAACTCTAAAGCCAGAACCACGTGGCGGAAGCCAACAAGTGTTGCAGGTTGCTGGGACTGGAATAAGCAGTCTCATTCAAATACATGTCCACCAGCTTTCTGTTGTATAGATGGTTTCCTTCACTGCCTAAGCTTGACTGTCCTGAAACTGGATCTGTAAACCAGGCTGGCCTCAGACTAAGAGATACCCCAGCTTCTGCCTTCCCAGTGCTAGGATTAAAGTTGTGCTCCATCACACCTGGTTCTAAGCTTTTCTTTAGTTTCTTTCCACAAGTTGGAAACTTAGCTGGGTGAGATCTTGCATGGAGGTCACTACTCCCTTTATTCCAGTTCTCCCTAAACATAAGGTTTATCTCCATTCCACTTCCTGGTGCTCTTTTTCTCCTCAAAATTTACTTTTTGTAATTTACTCTGTCAGCTTGCTCCTTTTCATTACAAATCTTCATTATAGTTACCACTAGTATCGACATAACAGAGTCTATACTATGCTGTTTTCGGATTTCTTCTGCCAATGGAGTGAATCCAAAACTCTTCACTTCAGTCTCAGGCAGACTGGTAAAACAAGGGCAAAAGTCAGGCACTTTCTTCACCAAAATATCACAAGAATTATCTCTAAGAAACATACTAAAATTCTTTTCCTCTGAAACCTCTTCAGTGAACCCCTGATACTTCAAATACTTCTTAGCACCTCTGTCTTCATGCTCCTACTTGTATGGCTCATTAAGCAGTGATTAAAGCAATTCACTGTTTTCCAAACCCAAAGTACCAAAGTCCAAATTCCTCCAAACAAACACATGGTCAGGACTATCACAGCAATGCCCCATTCCTGGTACCTACATCTGTCTTAGAGTTTTCATTGCTGTGAAGAGACAAGAAAACATTTAATTGGAATGGATAGCTTACAGTTTCAGAGGTTCAGTTCATTATCATCATGACAGGAGCATGGTGGTGTGCAGGCAGATGTGGTGCTACATTTTGGCTTGCAGGCAACAGGGAGTCAACTGACTGCCACACTGAGGGAAGCTTGAGCAAAAGAGACCTCAAAATCCAACCCCACAGTGACACACTTTCTCCAACATAGCCTCACCTCCTAATAGTGCCACTCCCTTTGGATGCCATTTTCTTTCAAACCACCACAGGCCTGTTCCCTGAACTCAGAAGAGACATGCTTCCTGGCTCCTCTCTAGGAGGCTGCTGCCAGTAACTCCATTTCGCTCTACTCCCCATTTTTCTCATTTTCAGTCCTAGAAAAGGCCTTTACCAGCCAAGACAATCTTGCTTGTCTTTCTGAATTGATTCTAGGAACTTTGTTTAATAATCACACACAATTTGAAACAAGAATGTCCCATGCACACAGTAAGGGAATATCACCACAGTGTGGCATTCACCATCTTCAGTTGTTCACAAACTGTCTCACTTAAGTCCTGGGCAACACTCCTTTCTACTTCTTCCTCTGGTCCTTACATAATTCCTTCTCCTCTCTAAATATCTGAAAGGGGAAGGTAAGACACCAGTCTATCTCCCCCTGGGTTGGCAGCACTCCCAGTTAAACCTTGCTTCCTTCCTTCCTCCTAGTATTTGTGTCTTAGGTTTGAATTGATAAGTGATGAGTTTTCAAACCTAAATTCAGTACCAATTGATTATGAGGGCCTGGGGTAGGGAATTGCTTCAATAATTAGTAGTGCTTCACATATATTTTGTCTACAAGCTGATTAATCCACATTCTAGAATCATAGATTGTGTGTTGGTATAACACACTGTAGGTCACCCATTGCCCCTAGTCCCCTGGTGTACTCCCAGTGAAGACTGACTGCATGATAGCTCATCACTGTGGTCTGAAACACGAAAACAAGAAGAGTGGTGTGGGGAGGAAGAGGGCACAGTTGTTGTCTCCTATTACCTGAATCAAACAGGTTTCATTAGAAAATAATTTATATATTTAAGCATTCAATTTTGACAATTATGTCATCTTAGATACTTTCCTTGTCTTATCCCAGCTACTTTCCCATCCCCACAGGGAATCAGTGTTTGAAGTTCTATTGCCAGAACAGCCACCTATGTTAGGACTTTAAATTCCTTAAATATTTATTTCTTTATATATTTCTTCATTCATTCAACACAATGCATTTGAGAGTCTCTCATGTTGTTAGCATGAGTGTGCTTCCATTGCTTAGTATTGTCCTGCTGTAAGAATGGCATTCAAATCTCTTTATCCTTTGCCCTGGTTTCCAGTTGGATGGTCATTCAGAATAAAGCCTCTAGTACCCTTTGCCCAACTTTTTGTAAACATGTTTTTGTTTCTCAAGGATGAATGAATGGAGTGCAATTGATGGGCAATAGGGTAGGTGTAATTCGTAGGAAAAAATCTTATCCAAAGTTGTTTATATTACCACTCTCAGGGGTCCTCTGACTTCATTGTGGCTTCATTTTAATAGCTCCCAGTCACTAGTTACAGAGAACAGCTCACCCATTTGTAAAGCTAATTCCTACAAATTGATTTTTAAGGTGTCCTCTCCTTAGGAGAGCTTCCTCATTCAGGAACACCATTGATATGACAAAGATTCCTGTTCTTGAGACCCGAAGCCCACTGTGCAAATTTTGAAATACTGTTCAAGAAGGAGGGCAGGTAGAAGGCTGTACAGCAGGTACACAGTGAGGATCAAATCCAGCCACCATCTTCTCCATGAGAGTCTTTGTAACAAGTCACTGTCTATCCCTGAGAGTAATCAGAGGATTTATTTGCAGTCTGTTAGCTAATTGTTCCCATACTGAGTACAGATCTTAACAAAATACCCTAAGCAACTGTAGGGAGCTGCATGTAGCTATGCCTTACAGGTAGCGCTGGTTACCGTCTTCCGCCATCCCGAAGGCGAGTGCTCCCCGTGGTAAACAGCTTCAGGTGAGGCTGTAGCAGAATGTGTGGCTTGCTTACGCATGCTTGAGCCTATTGGGCAATGCCCACGTGGCGACCTGGGGTTGGCTGCCCAGAGCCTATATAAGGCCAGGAGAGGCTTTGCCCGGGGATCCTTCAGAAGGAGGGGATCTTTTAGAAGTCAATATATTGTTCAAAGGCCTGATTAAATTGCAAGAAGAAGAGCTCGGTGTTGTGTCCTCCTTGCTGGACGAGGGTGGACTCGACAAGCAACATTTAGATTTCTGGTCTCTATTATGAAGCAATGTGGTGATATTTTATTTGTGCTGAAATGTGGTGATATTTTATTTGTATGTTAATAAATAAAGTTTGCCTGGAGATCAAAAGAAATAGCAAGCCATTTTAAGTAAACACAAAAGTCAGGGCTGGAGAGATGGCTCAATGGTTAGGAGCACCAACTGCTCTTCTAGAGGTCCTGAATTAAATTCTCAGCACCCACATTGTGGCTCACAACCATCTGTAATGAGATCTGGCACCCTCTTCTGTATACATAATAAATAAATAAATCTTTAAAAAAAAAGTCAGGCAGTGGTAGCACATGCCCTTAATCCTATCACTTAGCAAGCAGGGTCTCTGTGTGTTCAAGGCCACATTAGGGAACAGAGCCAACTGTGGTGGCACATGCCTTTAATCCCAGTACCAACCATAGAGACCTGGAGGTTTGTGCAGACAGACAGAAAGTGACAGAGCTGCGTAGGAAGAGGATGTGAGGTAGCTGGGATAAGATAGCCAATGAGAGGGCAGAACAGCAAGGCAATAAAATCCTGGGTAGACAGGAAGTTGTGGTATTTGGAGGCTGCAGAGTTGGTGAGGTAGGTTGGCTCGTGGTTCTCACTATTTCCCTGATCTAAGGCTTTCACTCCTATATTTGGCTCTGTGTTTTTTATTTAATAAGACCACCTAGAAATTCATCTACAAATCAGTTGATAAATTCCCATGCTTATATCCTGTCAGCATAGTTTGATTTAATTTTCTTGAAATTGCAACTGCTTTCTGAGATTCCTTAGAATAAAATATGATGCAAATATCACAAGATATGATGTAAATGCTGAGCAAACAGGGACCTTGAAGTGAGTAGAGATATGACATAAGTGTTTGAAGTGATAGATATGCAAATTACCCTAATTTGATTACTGCCTGTTATATGCATATATTAAGGCACCACACTATACCTCATGTATATGTGTAGTTATTACAGATCACTTAAAAATTCTTAAGAAGAGGAATGTTGCACACCAGCTCAGCATTCAGCTGCTGCATCATTGAAATTGGACTGTGGCTTTTCAAGCCAAAGTGTAAACCACAATTCCTACTTGTAACCTTCTACCTTCTAGCATGGATGTGAGAGTCAGGCATGCTTACTACAGCTGTGCTCTGATCCTGGCTCCGTCATACTCTATCAAGAGACTGACCAAATATGAGTTTAACTTTCCAGATCTGAGTTTCCATTTTCCTATGAACTGAAGATAAAAATGCATGCCTTACAGAACTGTTAAAGAATTAAACTTGACATTGTTCTGTAACACATTGTCCCAGTAGCTGCCTGACCAATGAGAGCCTCAATATTGAATAGGCTACCTGTCTAGGATTTACAGGGACACTATTGACCAATGACAGATTCACTTTGTTGATAATCAACCTTTTTTGAGGACCTACTGTGATCAGGTTCATGATTTTTCCTACTGATAAACTTCACACAGTAGCAGCAACACTCCCTGGGCTCTGATTTACAATTCACATTGACACGATATGTAAATCTAATTAGTCTTATCAATAAAAATCAAAAGTCAGATATCAGAGTAAAAACCTGAAAGAGCAGAGAAGCAAGGGAGCAGCCACCAGTGACTTCCTACCTCTTCAGTTCCTCTGACCAAAAGGGCCAAAATCCTGTCTCAGACCCTCCTTACCACTTCCTGTCCCTCTCTCTACAGTCCTCCAAACTAGTGGCTAGCTCCACCCTCTGACTCCAAGTAAGCTTTATTTGTTAGAACACACAAACAAAATACCACACAACATTGACAGCCTCCCATTCCCCTGGTCCTAGTCATATGGGATCATGTAGTTTTTATATTAAGCAGAAAATAAACCAGTGCTAGCTCCAATCTCACACTGAGTAAGAAGTTGCCCTCTCCTTTTGTCTCTGTTCCCATGGATTATCAGAGAACCTGCATTTGTTTTAGGCAATTTCCTACATTAAAAAAAAAATCTGTTTGTATTTTGCCTCCTGTATCTATTTTCTTTTCTCCATTCTCTGCCCATTTATACATAAGACATATTTTGTTTTATCTATACTTAAAGTTATTTCCTTTGATTTCTAATCACATACAAATAACTGAGCCAGGCCTGGAGAAATGGTTCAGGGGTTGAGAGTGCTAGTGCAGAGGACCAGAATTCAGTTTCTAGCACTCTCACTGGGATGCTCCCGACTATTTGTAACTCCAGCTGCATTAGCTCAGATGTACATACACAATCACACACACAGATATACACACACAAACAAACACAGACAGACATACATTCACTCATACACAGACACATACAGACACAGACACAAAGACACACAAAGACACACAGATACACACACAGATATACACACACAAACAAACACAGACAGAAACACATTCACTCACACACAGACACAAAGACACACAGACACACACACAGATATACACACAGACGCACACACAGATATACACACAGAGACACACACAGATATACACACACAAACACAGACAGAAACACATTCACTCACACACAGACACAAAGACACACAGACACAGACACACATACAGATATACACACAGACACATACTCACTCACACATACAGACACACACTTGCTCACATACACAGACACACACACACATACACAAATACACACACACAGGCATACATTTGCTCACACACACAGACACACATAGATACATACACACTGACACACAGACACACATAGACAGATACACACACAGACACTCACATATATGGACACACACACACATAGATACACACACACACTCACTAAGCTAGTTTGTATTGCCCCTCTTTTACTTTACTGCCTTTCTTTTTTTAACAATAGTATTTTTATTTTTGAAATTAAAGCTCTCCTCCAAATCAAATCCCCTACTTATCCCCAGCTCTGTAGCAGACCACCTGCTATGGCCTTCCCTTCTTTCTACCCCATCTCCAGCAGATCATGCAAATCTTCTCCTCCAACCTCTCTTGCCATCACTCACATCATTATCCTTGCCTGCATCTCCAGCAGGTTCTCCCTGGAAACCCACCAGCTATACAGACCAGGGAGGCAGATGGATCAACTGTGAACTGGCTTCACCCCGACTGACTTGATTCGTGGTGCCAGAAGATGCTGTGCACGCCACCACAGAGAAAGGCAGTCATCAACCCAGCTACAAACCCTGTGGCCTCTGATGTAATGTGCCTGTGAGACATGCTCGTGCAATAGTAGAACCAATGTTCCAGGAGTCACCAACCACTCTCTGGTTGGATTTAAGGCTCATTACATGGGATGGAACCCATGCCTGACACTCCTAGGGTGACCAAGAAACTGAGGCTGGATAGGCCATGTGTTTAGGGAAAAATCAAATACTATTGTTCTGCTAAGGAAAAGCAGCAATAAAATGACTGCCTATGACATTCTGACCCATAGACCAGTGCTTCACTCAACCATTATCCAAGAAGTGTCTTCTGCAGTAAAAAGGAGCTTACACAGGGACCCATAACTAAACAGTGTTCAAAGAGTGAGAAACATTGGAACACTCAGTCCTAAATGCAATGTCCTCATCAAACCCTCCCATTGGCACTCAGGGACCTATGAAGAAAAGGAGGCAGAAAGACTGTTGTTGTGGGATGTCTTTCTGTACACTGTGAATATGTGTTACTCTGCTTAGTTGATAAATAAAACACTAATTGGCCAGTAGTCCGACAGGAAGTATAGGCAGGACAAGTAGAGGAGGAGAATTCTGGGAAGAGGAAGACAGAGGAAGGAGTTGTCAGACAGACACAGAGAAAGCAAGATGACAAGGCAGAACTGAGAAAAGGTAGCAAGCCACGTGGATAAACATAAATAAGAATTATGGGTTAATTTAAGTGTAAGAGTTAATCAGTAATAAGCTAATGGCCAAGCAGTTATAATTAATATAAGCTTCTGAGTGATTACTTTATAAGCAGGCCACAGAACTGTAGGAGGTTGGCAGGACCAAAGAAAACTTTCTGACTACAGATTGTAAGGGACAGAGATGGTGGATGACTCCAAGGAAACAGTGTTCTCCAGACACAACAGATGCACATATGAACTCACAGACTGTAGCAGCACACACAATATCCGCAGTTTCAAGCCAGGCAGGGTCTCAGCACTGAGATCAGGAGGGCTGGCACTCCTAACCAAGAAGCTATCTGCCACTAGTGCCCATTTGAGAAGTAAAAATTAGTCTTCTCCAATGAAGTCTCACTGTGTATATTAACCACACTCCATTTCCATTGTATTGGACATGCTCTGTTGGCCTCTGTGGCCCTGTACACAATGGATACAAAGACATACATACAGTCAGACAAAACACCCATACATTTTTAAAAAATTAATAGAAAGACCTAGGGAATTAGTAAGTACACCTTTTGCTGTGTAATTTCCAGGAAAGATTAACAAACCAGAAAAGACTAGCTGTTCAGGTGGAACCATCCTGTGATCTTGGATCATAAACTGAACAAAAAGGAGAGAAATGCAGACTAGATGCTAGAAGGAGCTGAGAATTGAGTCTGTCTGTTTAAATGTCATCTGCAGCCTCAGATCTGCTTTCCAAGAGTAAAACTGTGTAGGGATGTCAAAGAGGACCTCTAAAATCCTTGGTCTCCAAGGAGACTATCCACAAGAGGGAGGATTATACAAAGAAAATTTGGAAAGTAGGACATATGCTATGCCAAAATTGTTTCATTTACCTGGAGAATAGGGACTGTCCAGCTGTCCCCATGTATGCCAATGGCATATCCCAGGTGAGATTGCTGCTATGCCCTCCTACACAGGCCATGGGGGACTGTCTTAGTTAGGGTTTTCTATTGCTATGAAGAGACACCATGATCGAAGCAACTCTTACAAGGAAAATATTTAATTTGGGCTTGCTTACAGTTTTCAGTCCATTATCATCATGACTGGGAGCATGGCAGTGTACAGGCAGACATGGTGCTGGAGCTGAGAGTGTTATATCTTGCAGAAAATAAGAAAAAAATTCATTCAGTACAACTTCAAAAGTCCCTATACTCTGTTATAGTGTCAACATTGTTTAAAAGTCCAAAGTTCAAAGTCTCTTCTGAGATGCATGACAATCTCTTAACTGTAATCACCTTTATTTTTACATTTAAAAAAAAATTTAATTCATTTTACATACCAATCATAGACCCCCTTCTCATCCCTCTTCTCCATCTCCCCACCCTCACATCCCCCCCACCTCCAGACCCACCCCTCTTCCCCTCCTCCAACAGGGTAAGTTCTCCCATGGGGGATAGCTAAGCCTGGTACATTCAGTTGAGGCAGGACCAAGTCCATTTCCAACTGTATCAAAGGTGAGCAAGGTGTCCCATCATAGGTAATGGGATCCAGAAAGCCAGCTCATACACCAGAAATAGATCCTGATCACACTACCAGGAGCCTCTCAAACAGACCCAGCTACACAACTGTCTCCATATGCAGAGGGTCTAGTCCAGACCCATGCAGGTTCCATAGCTATCTATCAGTCTAAAGTTGGTGAGTTCCTTTGAGCTTTGTTCAGTTGTCTCTGTAGGTTTCCCCATCATGATCTTGACCCCCCTTGCTCATATAATCCATCTTCCCTCTCTTTGACTGAACTCCCAGAGCACAGCCTGGTGCTTGGTTGTGGATTTCCCCATCTGCTTCCATCAGTTACTGGATGATGGCTCTATGATGACAGTTAGGGTATTCGCCAATCTTATTACCATGGTAGGCCAGTTCAGGCACCCTCACCACTATTGCTAGGAGTCTAATCTGGGGTCATCCTTATGGATTCCTAGGAATTTCCCTAGCACCAAGTTTCTCCCTTACCCCATAATGTTTCACTCTATCAAGATAACTCTCTCATTGCTCTCCCACTCCATCCCTCCCCCGGCTCGACCATCCCATTCCCTCATGTTCTCATACCCAATCCCTCCCCTCTGTTGTTCCCCTCATCCCCAGTTTACTCATGGGGATCTCCTCTGTTTCCCCTTCCCACAGTGATCTGTACATCCCTCTTAGGGTCCTCCTTGTTTTCTAGCTTCTCTGGAGCTATGGGTTGTATTCTGATTATCCTTTGTTTTACCTCTACTATAAATCAAAATTTAAAAAAAGATCACATTCATCCAATATATAATGGCACTCGATATACATTACCATTCCAAAATGCAGGGAAGGGAGCACCGTGAAGAAATGCTGGGCCAAAGCAAGGCCAAAAACCAGCTGGGCAAACTCCAAACTCTGCATCTTCATGTCTGATGTTGAAAGGCTCTTCAAATATCCAACTCCATTCAGTTTGTTGACTGCAACACACTTTTCTCTTTGGCTGGTTCCACTTCCTGTTAGCAGCCTTTCTCAGCAGGTATCCCATGACTCTGGCATTTCTAACATCTTGGGTTCTCCAAGGCAATCCAGGCTTCAACTTCACAGCTTCACGCAATGGCCTCTCTACTAGGCCTCCAATCAGGGACACTCCTGACACATGCCTGGCCACAGTGGCTTTTTTTAGGCATGGAGGCAAATTCCATAACCTATTTCTTCTATCCTTAACTCTAAAGCCAGAGCCATGTGGCCAAAACTGACAAGTTCTGCTGCTTACTGGGATTGGAATATTGTCTCCTTGTTCAACTATGCCTTCACAAGCTTTTTGTCTTTCACTGCCTAAGATTTGCTGTCCTGAAACTTGCTTTATAGACCAGGGTGGCCTCAGACTCAGAGATCTGCCAGTCTCTGCCTTCCCAGTGCTGGAATTAAAGGTATGTCCTACCACACCTGGCGGTAAGCTTTTCTTTAGTTTCTTTCCACAAGTTGGAAACTTAGCTGGGTGGGATCTTGCCCTGAGGTCACAACTCCCTTTATTCTAGTTCTTAATCTGTTTATCTCCTTGAACTCAGAATTTCGATCCATTCCACTTCCTGGTGCTCTTTTTCTCTTCAAAATTTTCATTTTGTAATTTATCCTGCTCAGCTTGCTCCTTTTCATTACAAATCTTCATTAGAATTAATAACTATACTAATAACCAAAACCTCTTCACTTTAGCCTCAGGCAAACTCTTCAGACTAGGGCAAAAGGCAGCCTCTTTTTTCACCAAAATATCACAAGAATGATTCTAGACAACACACTAAAATTCTCCTCTGAAATCTCTTGAAGTAGTCCCCCACAGTGCATCAAATCACAGTCAGCACCATTATCGTCCATGCTCATACTTGTGTGGCCCATTAAGCAGCACTTCCATGGTCAGGCCTATCACAGCAATACCTCAGTCCCAGGCACTAACTGTTGTTTATTCTGCAGCGCTGCTCCTCGTGGCTGGTCGCAGACCGCGGCGGCCATGCCGGTGGAGGAGCGTGCTGATTGAAAGAATCATAGCCATGGTTACCTTTTTAGAGCTTTATTGGGAGGGGAGAGAGAGGGAGAGAGGGAGAGAGGGAGAGAGGGAGAGAGGGAGAGAGGGAGAGAGAGAGAGAGAGAGAGAGAGAGAGAGAGAGAGAGAGAGAGAG
>CABHPQ010139750.1:0-14950 GCA_902168405.1 Peromyscus aztecus | reverse complement strand
GAGAGAGAGAGAGAGAGAGAGAGAGAGAGAGAGGGAGGAGAGGGAGGTCCAGACAGAAGGAAGGAGCGGAAAGGAAAGAGAGAGGCGCACAGAGGGCCCACCAGCTTTTTAGGCTGGGACGCCGTCCCAGGCTGATGATGTAATTAAGGACAGAATCCTTACACTAACTTCTGTCTTTTTGTTTGTTTGCTTTGTTTTTTGAGACAGGGTTTCTCTGTAGTTTTAGAGCCTGTTGTGGAACTCACTCTGTAGACCAGGGCTGGCCTCAGACTCACAGAGATCCGCCTACATCTGCCTCTCAAGTGCTGGGACTAAAAGTATGCATCACCACCACCATGCTAACTTCTGTCTCATTTAGGACTTACTATTGCTATGAAGAGACCATGACCATGGCAACTCTTATAAAGAAAACAGTTTCAGACATTCAGTTCATTATCATCATGGCGGGGAGCGTGGCAGCGTGCAGGCAGACCTGGTGCTGGAACTGAGAATGCTACATCTTGCAGGCAACAGGAAGTTGACTGTGACACTTGTTTTAAAAAACAATAAGTGGTGCTGGTTACCGTGCAGAAAGGTCATGAGACCCTACAAAACCCAGTATCAGAGCTTTATTAGGAGGAAGAGGGGGGACAGAAAAGGGTAACCAGGCCTGGGAAGAGGCACGGGCACATGAAGAATGGGGGGGGGGCCAGAAGGAGAGAGGAGGAGTCTGTGTCCTGCTGTGGATGATTGATTGATAAATAAAACGCTGATTGGCCAGTAGCCATGCAGGAAGTATAAGCAGAACAAAGAGGGAGGAGAATTCTGGGAAGTGGAAGGCTGAGGCCGAGAGATGCTGCCAGCCCCCCATGATGAGAAGCAACATGTCAAGATACCGGTAAGCCAGGAGCCACATGGAAACTTACAGATTAATAGAAATGGGTTAATTTAAGATATAAAAACAGTTAGCAAGAAGCCTGCCACAGCCATACAGTTTATAAGTAATATATGTCTCTGTATGTTTACTTGGTTGGGTCTGAGCGGCTGCGGGACTGGCAGGTGAGAGAGATTTGTCCTGACTGTGAGCCAGGCAGGACCAGAGAAACTCTCCAGCTACAGTGTCCGGCTTTTTAAGGATTCCCATGCACATGTACAGGTGGGCTTACAGAGCTATACCATGCATGTGATGATTGCATGACCATGCTGCACGCATTTGTGCAATCATGCAGCGCATTGATGACGTAAGACATAAGACCCCTTGCTTAGCTAATGAGCTGTGCATGTGCAGTCATGCAGCTAGAGGAACAGAAGAATCCTACAAACACTGGGTGATATCCTGAGCATAGGAAGCCTCAAAGCCTGCATTTACAAAGTGACACACTTTCTCCAACAAGGCTACACCTCCCAAAGTGCCACTCCCTTTGGGGGACCATTTTCTTTCAGATCATCAGAGATTGACTCATGATGTCCAGGACATTGCCCACACATGATAAATATTCTGGTAAGAGGCACTCCATGGAACTTCACTGATGTAAAAACCAAGTGAAGGATGAGGAAGCCTTTGGACTTTACTGTCTAAGTTTCCTGTATGGATCATAATGTACTGATAATAGTGAGATTAACTAAGAGAATAAGGAGAGACAGAAGGAAAGTCACAGGACTCATTCCAACAAGTTAGAAAAACAGTAAGTATGTTAAAAAGCCCAAAGTAGGTAAAGAACACGCCAAGGCAAGGGAAGTAAGAAAAGTTAGAAGTAAAAGTGTTTCTCAAACCATTCTTTTTAAAATCATCTAATTATGTATGTAGGTATAATACATGCCTGTGTGTGGGAATGTGAACATGTGAATGCAGGTGCAGGCTGAGATCAGTATGGATTATGGGTCCCCAGGAACTGGAGTTACAAGGAGTGGTGAACCACCTGATGTGGATGCTGGGAATCAAACTTGGGTCCTCTTCTAGAGCAGCAAATGCTCTTACCCACTGTACCGTTCCTACCATTGCCAGTAAGAAAGGAACAATACTGGGTCCCTGGAAATACCCCCAACTACCAGTGGCAGGAAAAAGTGCCAACTGAAAAATGTTCTTCTGACCAGAGTTACGAACATTTATGTAAACTACAGGTAAGGAACATGCTCTAAGCTGTGCTGGCTACAGATTAGAGGGAAAGAACAATGCAGAACAGACAACATCTGGTGATTCACCACCCTTTGAGGGACCATAACCAAAACCTATTGGTAAAGTCTCAAGGAATCTTTATTTGGAAAAGTAGATAATCTAGACTTAGTATTTGTTACTTTGGGGCAGGTCTGTGTTGAAAGAAGAATAAAATATTTGTGAACTTTCCTCCTGGGCTTTTGTGTTTCAACATATGCTCAGGTAAAAGTGCGTTTTCTAAAGTGTTTGGTGTAGCTAGAGTTTTCCTACCTGGCCCACGGTCAGGATAAATCTCTTTCACCTGCCAGTCCCACAGCCACTCAGACCCAACCAAGTAAACACAGAGACTTACATTGCTTACAAACTGTATGGCCGTGGCAGGCTTCTTGCTAACTGTCCTTATAGCTTATATCAATCCATTTCTATAAATCTATACCTTGCCACATGGCTCGTGGCTTACCGGCATCTTTACAAGCTGCTTGTCCTGGTGGCGGCTGGCAGAGCCTCCCTCTGCCTTCCTGTTCTTTTTATTCTCTCTGTTAGTCCCGCCTATACTTCCTGCCTAGCCACAGGCCAATCAGTGTTTTATTAGCAACACATTTGCCATACAGAACATTCCACAGCAGTTTGGCCTTCAACTCTCAGCTCTCTTTATCTCATTCGCTTCCATCTTCTGACCTTTCTCTAAATGTATACAATCCTTTCATTTTAGTCTCTTGTCAAGAACATTGCTGTGAATGAAAATAAGTCCTGGAAGGAGAAACACAGTTCTCTTCTCAGCAGGGTGGGGTTCTTAGATGATCACTAAGACATGGAATTAATGCACTGGGTATAGATGGGCTAATGCTTCATTATTAAGGGGAGGATAAAGGTACTCCTATCTGTGTATCTATCTATGTATCTAAGTATCTATCTATGTATCTATGTATCTATCTATCTCTGCTGGGTATTCAACATGGAAAGTCTCCAAACAAACTATATTTACCTCACTTAAGAAAAACTTTAAAGAGTCAAAATGCCATGATTTTAATGGAAGATCTGATATATGAGATAGCCTGGGGCAACAGTCAGGCTGAAGAATCAAAATACAGATTGAATGGAGTCCAGTGTCCCTTGCTTGTAATCTTTATATAACAATGAGGCCAGCATGGGTAACAGTCAAGATCTGTGCAACACACATACACACACACACACACACACACACACACACACACACACACACCTGATGAAAGTCCAACGTCATTTGGCTTAAATGCCAGCAGGAGCACAATGTTTTACACACAAATCTCTGAAGGATGAGACAAATCCCTGGCATTGATAAACATAAAAATAAAAGAGTTAAAAAGGGACTCAGACCAGGGAAGCAGGTAGGCTAATCACAGATCCTCCAAACTTACTTCTGTGCTCATTGATTTATCTCAGCCCCCATCCCCAGCAGGCCCTCCCTGAGAACTTGCAGGTCACTCCAGCCAGGCAAGCAGGCTAACTGAAGATCTTCACCACTCCTTCCTTCCTCCAAATACAAGCCTGTAGCTGAATGTCTTCCTGTGTCCCATCCAGTCTTGTAACCGCTCAGACCCAAGTAAATGCATAGAGGCTCATATTAATTAAAACTACTTGGCTACTAGCTCAGGCCTACCACTGACTAGCTCTTACACTTAAACTCAGCCCATTTCTGTTCATCTATAAATCATCACATTTTCTGTGGCTTTACCTGTGTGCCATTACATGCTGCTCCTTGGACATCTGGCTGGCATCTCTCCTGACTCAGCCTTCCACTTCCCAGAATTCTCCTTGTTTCTTTATCCCACCTATACTTCCTACCTGGCTACTGGCCAATCAGCTTTTTATTTATCAACCAATCAGAGCAACACAAGCCCTCAGTCTCACCATCATCTCTACCTGCTGCAGCCTGCCCTCACTCTCTGCCCTTAATCCTAGGGGACTGAGCAGATCCTGGTGAACCACCCTGCTTTTTCACTCCTGTAAACCCCTTCATCCTCCCTTCTAGCACTTCCCCAGTCCTAAGTATCAGCTCCCAATACCTAGAAACACATGGTACCCAAAACTCTCAGTGGCCACTCCTAGCAGGTTCCCAGAAGCATCCCCTTCTAGGCAACACATAGCTACCATATTCTCCCACAAGCCAGAGAGAGCAACAGAAATCAAGGAATGGAATACTCACCAAACAAAGACAAGAACATTTATCAGCACCCAGAATTACAACCATCCACAAACTATATGCCCAGATGCCAGTGTAAGAACTCAATGAGTAACAGCCAGGATAATATGTCTCCACTAGGGCCCAGCAACCCTGCCACAGCAGGCTCTGAGAATTGCAATATACCTGAAGCACAAGACAAGGACCTTAAAACAGCCTTTATGATAGATGTGCTTAAAGAGGAAATGAATACACCCTTTAAAGAAATCTAAGAAGACCCAACTCTGCCCCAGTTGCCGGCAAGCAGGGAAAACTCCTGAGGAAAGACCCCCCCCATAAAACCCCCCATTGGACCCTGCAATCTACAAGATCCACGCCCTGCCCCACCACCCATCTGCCTGTGACCTCAGTAACTTCCTGAGGCCCAGAAACCAAACCACCAGTTCTCATTGGACCAAGAGCTCTCATTGGACCAAGAGTAACTTCTAGAGATAGGGAATCCACCATCCCTCATTGGACCAAGAGTGACTTTCTGAGACATAGAATCTGCCAGCTCTCATTGGACCAAGAGAGGATTCCTGAGACACAGAAACTGTCAGCTCTCACTGGACCAAGAGCCCTGATAAGACCAAGAGCAGCTCCATGAGTCACAGAATCAACTAGCTTGGATTGGGCCAAGAACAGCTCCCTCAGATACAGAATCTGCCAGCTCCAATTAGACCAAGATCTAAGATTGGACCCAGAGGGGCCCCCTGAGACACAAACACAATAAGCACAGAGTGGACCAACAGCAACTCGCTCAGACACAGGCACCTCTTATACCTATTAGAGGAGGAAATGGATAGATGTCAATGCAACATAAAGAGCAATATGGCATCACCAGAACCTAGCTCTCCTCCAACAGCAAGACCTGAACATCACAATATAGAAGAAGCAGAAGAAAGTGACCTTAAAAATAGCTTCATGAAGATACTAGAGGCCTTTCAAGAAAAAATGAAAAATTCCCTTAAAGAAATTGAGGAAAAGGCAAAAAAAAAATTAGAAGAAATCAATAAAGAAATTGAGAAAAAGACAAACAAATAATTGGAAGAAATCAATAAGGAAATTGAGGAAAAGACAAATTAAAAATTGGAAGAAATCAATAAATCCCTTAAAGAAAGCCAAGAAAACCATGAAAAAGCAATTAAACATGTGAGGGAAACAGTTCAAGAACTGAAAAGGGAAATAGAAAAAATGAAGAAGACACAAACAGAGGGAATGCTGGAAATAGAAAATCTGAGTAAACGAACACAAAACACAGATGCAAGCATAACCAACAGAATACAAGAGATGGAAGAATCTTTAGTGTAGAAGATACAATAGAGGAAATAGATTCGTCAGTCAAAGAAAATATCAAAACCAAAAAAGTCATAACACAAAATGTCCAGGAAATCTGGGACACCATTAAAAGGCCAAACCTAAGAATAATAGGGATAAAATAAGGAGAAGAATACCAACTCAAAGGCACAGAAAATATATTCAGCAAGATCATAGAAGAAAACTTTCCCAACTTAAAGAAAGAAATACCTATGAATATACAAGAAGCCTATAGGACAGCAAACAGACTAGACTCCCCCCCACCAAAAAAAAAGTCCCCTTGCCACATAATAATTAAACAACTAAACCTACAGAATAAAGAAAGAATATTAAGAGCAACAAAGGAAAAAGACCAAGTGACTTACTTATAAAGGCAAACCCATCAGAATAACACCAGATTTCTCAATGGAGACTTTTAAAGCCAGAAGGACCTGGACAGATGTAATGCAGACACTAAGAGACCATGTGTACCAGCCTAGACTAATATACTGAACAAAACTTTCAATCACCAGAGATGGAGTGAACAAGACATTCCAAGACAAAACCAGATTTAAACAATACCTATCCACAAATCCAGCCCTACAGAAAGCACTAGAAGGAAAATTCCAACCTAAGGAAGTCAGATACACCCACGAAATCACAGACAATAGATAACCCCACAGCAGTAAATCCCAAAGAATGGAAATGCACACATACTACCACCAAAAGATAGCAGGAATTAACAAACACTGGTTATTAATATCCCTTAATATCAATGGAATTAATTCACCTATAAAAAGACAAAGGCTAACAGAATGGATAAGAAGGCAGGACCCATCTTTCTGCTGCATATAAGAAACACACCTCAACTTCAAAGATAGACACTACCTCAGAGTAAAAGGCTGGGAAAAGTCTTTCCAATGAAATGGTCTTAAGAAGCAACCTGGTGTATCTATCCTAATATCTAACAAAATAGACTTCAAACTAAAATCAATCAAACGAGATTGAGAAAGACATTACATACTCATCACAAGAAAGATCCACCAAGATGAAGTTTCAATTGTGAACATTTATGCCCCCAATACAAGGGCACCCACATATGTAAAAGAAATATTACTAAAGTTTAAAATCACATATAAAACCCCACACATTAATAGTGGGAGACTTCAACACCCCACTCTCACCACTGGACAGATCTGCCAAATCAAAACTTAACAGAGAAATAAGAGACTTAACTGATGTTATGACTCAAATGGACTTAATCGATATCTACAAAACATTCCATCCTAACTAAAAAGAATATACCTTCTTCTCAGCACCCCATGGAACCTTCTCTAAAATCGACCACATACTGGGTCACAAAGCAAATCTCAACAGATACAAAAAAATTGGAATAACCTCCTGTGTTCTATCAGACCACCATGGTTTAAAGTTAGATTTCAACAACAACAAAAATTACAGAAAGCCTACAATCTCATGGAAACTGAATAATGCTCAACTGAATCACCAATGGAAGAAAGAAAGAAAGAAATTAAAGACTTCATAGAGATCAATGAAAATGAATGAACTATATACCCAAACTTATGGGACACTATGAAAGCAGTGCTAAGAGGAAAATTCATAGCACTAAATGCCCACATAAAGAAGTTGGAGAAATCTCACTCTAGTGACTTAACAGCACACCTGAAAGTTCTAGAACAAGAAGAAGCAGAGTCACTGAGGAGGAATAGATGCCAGAAATAATCAAATTGAGAGCTGAAAATAATAAAATAGAAACAAAGAGAATAATACAAAGAATCAATGAAACAAAGAGTTGGTTCTCTGAGAAAATCAACAAGATAGACAAGCCCTTATCCAGACTAACCAAAAGGCAGAGAGAGAGAGAGAGAGAGAGAGAGAGAGAGAGAGAGAGAGAGAGAGAGAGCATTTAAATTAACAAAATCAGAAATGAAAAGCGAGACATAACACCTGACAACGAGGAAATCCAGAGAATCATCAGGTCATACTTCAAAAACCTGTACTCCACAAAATTGGAAAATCTAAAAGAAATGGACAATTTTATGGATAAATACCACATACCTAACTTAAATCAAGACCATATAAATTATTTAATAGACCAATAATCCCAAAGGAAACAGAATCAGTCATTAAAAGTCTCCCAACCAAAAAAAGCCCAAGGCCAGATGGTTTCAGCACAGAATCCTACCAGATCTTCAAAGAAGAGTTAATACCAATACTCTTTAAATTGTTCCACACAATCGAAACAGAAGGAACATTACCTAACTCCTTCTATGAGGCTACAGTTATTCTGATTCCCAAGCCAAACAAAGATGCAACAAAGAAAGATAATTACAGACCAGTCTCCCTCATGAACATTGATGCAAAAATACTCAATAAAATATTGGCAAACAGACTGCAAGAACACATCAAAAAATTATTCACCATGATCAAGCAGACTTCATCCCAGATATGCAAGATTGGTTCAATATACAAAAGTCTGTCAATGTAATACACTATATAAACAAACTGAAAGAAAAAAATCACATGATCATTTCGTTAGATGCTGAAAAGTCCTTTGATAAAATCCAACACCCCTTCATGACAAAAGCTTGGAGAGATCAGGAATATGGGGAACATACCTAAACATAATAAAGGCAATTTACACTGAGCCAACAGCCAACATCAAACGGAGAGAAATTCAAAGCAATTCTACTAAAATCAGGAACAAGACAAGGCTGTCTGCTCTCCCCATATTTATTCAATATAGTACTTGAAGTTCTAGCTAGAGCAATAAGACAACAAAAGGAGATCAAGGGGATACAAATTGGAAAGGAAGAAGTCAAGCTTTCACTATTTGCAGATGATATGATAGTATACATAAGTGACCCCAAAAATTTGTCCAAGGAACTCCTACGGCTGATAAACACCTTCAGTAATGTGGCAGAATACAAGATTAACTCAAAAAAATCAGTAGCCCTCCTATATACAAATGACAAATGGGCTGAGAAAGAATTCAGAGAAACATCTCCCCTTACAATAGCCACAAATAATATAAAATACCTTGTGGTAACTCTAATTAAGCAAGTGAAGGACCTGTATAACAAGAAATTTAAGTCTCTGAAGAAAGAAATTGAAGAAGATATCAGAAAATGGAAAGATTTCCCATGCTCTTGGATAGGTAGGATTAACATAGAAAAAATGGCAATCTTACCAAAAGTAATCTACAGATTCAATGCAATCCCCATCAAAATCTCAACAGAATTCTTCATAGACCTGGGAAGGACAATACTCAACCTCATATGGAAAAACAAAAAACACCAGATAGCCAAAACAATCCTGTACAATAAAGCAACCTCTGTAGGCATCACAATCCCTGACTTCAAGCTCTACTATAGAGCTACAGTTAATAAAAACAGCTTGGTACTGGCATAAAAACCGACATGTGGACCAATGGAATCGAATTGAAGACCCTGACATTAATCTGCACACATATGAACACCTAATTTTTGACAAAGAAGCCAAAACTGTACCATGGAAAAAAGAAAGCATCTTCAACAAATGGTGCTGGCATAACTGGATGTCAACATGTAGAAGATTGCAAATAGATCCATATCTGTCACCATGCACAAAACTTAATTCCAAGTGGATCAAAGACCTCAAAATAAATCCAGTTACTCTGAACCTGATAGAAGAGAAAGCAGGAAGTAGTCTTGAATTGGTACCATTGGTACCAGAGATCACTTCCTAAATATAACACCAGTAGCACATACACTGAGAGCAACAATTAATAAATGGGACCTCTTGAGACTGAGAATCTTTTGTAGGGCAAAGAACATGATCAATAGGACAAAACGACAGCCTACAGAATGGGAAAAGATCTTCACCAACCCCACATCTGACAGAGGGCTGATCTCCAAAATATATAAAGAACTCAAGAAATGAGACATCAAAATACCTGACAGTCCAATTAAAAAATGGGCTACAGAGATGAACAGAGAATTCTCAATAGAAGAATCTCAAATGGCTGAAAGACATTTAAGGAATTGCTCAGCATCCTTAGTCATCAGGGAAATGCAAATCAAAATGACTCTGAGATACCATTACACCTGTCAGAATGGCTAAGATCAAAAACACTGAAGACAGCTTATGTTGCTGAGGATGTGGAGCAAGTGAAACACTCCTACACTGTTGATGGGAATGAAAACTTGTACAGCCACTTTGGAAATCAGTATGGTGGTTTCTCAGAAAATTGAGAATAAGTCTTCCTCAAGACCCAGCTATACCACTCTTGGGCATATACCCAAGGAATGCTCAATCATACCACAAGGACACATGCTCAACTATGTTCATAGCAGCATTATTTGTAATAGCCAGAACCTGGAAACAACCTAGATTCTCCTCAACTGAAGAACTGATAAAGAAAATGCGGTCCATATACACAATGGAATACTACTCAGCAGAGTAAAACAATGACATGAGATTTGCAGGCAAATGGATGGAACTAAAAAATATCATCCTGAGTGAGGTAACCCAGACTCAGAAATACAAACATGATATGTATTCACTCATAAGTGGATACTAGATGTAAAGCAAAGGATAACCAGACTGCAATCCACACCTCCAGGGAGGCTAGATAGTAGGAGGACCCTAGGAAAGACACAGGGACCATCCAGCAATAGAGAAATGGATGAGATCTACATGAGCAAACTGGGGGTGATGGGGAGTAATGGAGCACAAGGGACAGGGGAATGAGAGCTTAGGGTAGTGGGAGGTTCAAGCTAGATCAGGAACGAAGTGGGAGAACAAGCAAAGAGATCCATGATAAATGAAGGCACCATGGGAATAGGGAGAAGCAGAGTACTAGGGAGGTCCCCAGGAATCCACAAAGATGACTCCACCATAGACTACTGGCAATGGTCAAGAGGGTGACTGAGCTGACCTACTCTGGTGATCGGATGGCTGAATACCCTAACTGTCATCATAGAACCCTCATCCAGTGACTGAGGGAAGCAGATACAGAGACCCAGGCCAGGTCCCAGGTGGAGCTGCAGAAGTCCAATCGATGAGAGAGAGGAGGGAGTCTATGAGCAAAAGATATTGAGACTATGATTGGAAAAAGCACAGAGACAACTAGTCAAACTAGTGGAAACACATGAACTGTGGACCAATAGCTGAGGAGCCCCCAAGGTACCCTCTGGATAAGCGAGACAGTTGTTTAGCTTGAACAGTTTAGGGGGGGCAGGCAGTGAGACCTGGACCTGTCCCTAGTGCATGAGCCAGCTTTTTGGAACCTAGTGCCTATGGTGAGACACTTTGTGCAGCCTTGGTGCAAGGAGGAGGGGCTTGGACCTGCCTCAACTGAATGTACCAGACTCTGCTGACTCCCCATGGGAGACCTTGCCTTGGAGGAGGTGGGAATGGGGGATGGATTTGGGGGGAAGCCTGGGGAGTGGGAGAAGGGAGGACAGGGGAATCTGTGGTTGATAAGTAAAATGAATAGAAAATCTCTTAATGAAAAAAATCTAAGAAAACATAATCAACAGTGGAAGGAGATAAATAAAAAGAGTTTCAATCCTGAAAGTGATAATAGAATCCATAAAGAAAACCCAAACTGAGGGAAATCTGGAAATGAAAAATCCATAAAATTGAAGCGGAAACTCAGGGGCAAGCCCCACCAACAGAATACAAGAATTGGAAGAGAGAATCTCAGGCTTTGAAGACAAGATAGATACCTTGGACAAACAGAACATTAAATATAAAAATCTCCACGTACAAAACACACAGGAAATCTGTGACACTATGAAAGGACCAAAATATATGAGTAATAGGAATGAAGGAAAAAGAAGAAATCCAGGTCAAAGGTACAGAAAATATTTTCAACAAAGTTATAGGAAAAAAATATTCCCCAACCTAACGAAGGAGATGCCTATCAAGGTACAAGAAGCATACTGAACACCAAATAGAAAAGAAATTCCTTGTGGCACATAATAATCAAAATACTAAATGTAAAGAAAAAAGAATTATTAAAAAAGATCATTAAAAGAGTATATAAGAATTTTATATTCTTATGTGAAAGAATATAAAAGGATAAAATGTAGCTTATAATCAGTCAGACTCATTAGAATTACACCTGACTTCTCAATGGAGACTCTAAAAGCCAAGATGGCCTGGACAGATGTTCTATAGACTCTGAGACCATAGATGCCAGTTCAGAAACTTTATACTACAAATATTTCCCACAATAGATGGGGATGATAAAACCAAATTTAAGCACTATCTACCTACAAACACAGTTCTACAGAAGGTGCTGGAAGAAAAATTTCAACCTGAAGATGTTAACCACACCCAACAAAACACAAGGAATAAATACTACCAGTCAAGTAAATCAAAAGAGAGGGGGAAGAAAATACACCACAGGAGCAAAATAAACAAGAATCAACAAACACTGTTCATTGATATTTCCCAACATCATCAGTGGTGTCAGTTCCCCAGTAAAAAAAAACACAGACTAACAGAATGGATGGGACAGCAGAATCTATCATCTGGCTGCATCCAAGAAACACACCTTAATGTCAAGGATAGACATCACCTCAGAGTAAAAAGATAGAAAAAATATTCCAGACAAATGGACCTAAGATGTAAGACAGTGTAGCCATTTTAATAGCTGACAAAATAGACTTCAAACCAAAACAGAGTAGATGGATAAGGACACTTAATACTCATCAAAGAAAAAAATCTACCAAGAGGACATTGCAGTTCTTATTATCTATGCCCCAAACACAAGGTCACCCAAACTCATAAAACAAACACTACTATAGCTTATATCACAAATTGACCCTCACATAGTGGTAATGATAGACTTCAGTACCCCACTTTCAACAATAAACAGATCATCCAGAAAAAAAATTAATTAGAAGAAATGCTTGAGCTAACTGATGTCATAAATCAAATGAACCTAGTAGATATTTACAGAACATTTCACCCAAACACAAAAGAATATACCTTCTTCTTATCATCTCATGGGACTTTTTCTGAAACTGACCACATACTTGAACAAAAAAGCAAGTCTCAATAGATACAGGAAAAGTGAACTCCCAGTCCCAGCTTCTCAAGTTGTGGGTTGTAGCCTGATGAAAATTGAAGTAACACCTGCATCCTATCTGACCTCCACATATTAAAACGTGATGTCAACAACATCAGAAAGCCTGCAAACTCATGGAAACTGAACAACTCTCTCCTGAATGAAAAATAGGTTGAGAGAGAAACTGAAGCTGGGCAGGAGTGGCTCATGCCATTAATAACAGCACTCTGGAGGCAGAGGCAGGCGGATCTCTGTGAGTCTGAGGCCAGCCTGGTCTGCAGAGGGAGATCAGGACAGGCACCAAAACTACACAGAGAAACCCTGTCTTGAAAAACAAAAACAAAAGAGAGAGAGAGAGAGAGAGAGATTAAAATCTTTTTAGAATTGAATGAAACAAAATACCCAAACTTATGGGACACAATGAAACTATTCCAAGATGCAAGTTCTTAGCACTAAGTGCTTATATTTAAAAAGATCTCATAGTAGTAAATTAATAGCACACTTAAAGCTCTAGAAAAAAAGAAATATAAGGGAAGAAATAATCAAACTCGGGGCTGAAATAAATAGGAACAACAACAAATATACAAAGAATCAGTGAAACAAAGAGTTGGTTCTTTGAGAAAATGAATAAGATTGACAAACTCTTAACCAAATTAACTTGAGAGAAATTTAAATTTTCAAAATTATAGATGAAAAGGGGGCATAAAACAGACACCAAGGAAATCCAAAGAATCATAAGGACATACTATAAATCAACCAACAAATAAGAACATCTAAAAGAAATGGATAGTTTTCTTGATACATACCACTTACCAAAGTTAATTCAAGATCAGATAAGCATTTTAAATAGACCTACAACCCCCCAGTGAAATAGAAGCAGTGATTAAAAGCCTACCGATCCCCCCAAAAGCTCATGGCCAGATGGTTTCAGCGCAGAATTCTACCAGACTTTCAAAGAAGAGTTAATGCCAATAAAAAAGGAGGAATATTGCACATTTTATTTAATGAGGACACAGTTACCCTGATACCTAATCACATAAGACCCCACAAAGTAAGAAAATCACAGACCAATTTCCTTTATGAACATAGATGCAAAAATCCTCAATAAAAAACTTGCAAATCAAATACAAGAACATATCAAAAATATCATCTACCATGGTCAAGTAGGCATCATCCCAGAGATGCAGGGGTGGTTCAACATACACTTAAACGTCTATAAATATAATGCACTATATAAACAAGCTAAAAGACAAGACAACATGATCATCTCATTAGATACAGAAAAGGTCTTTGACAAAATCCAACACTTCTTTGTGATAAAAGTCCTGGAGAGTGATACAGGTGACATGCCTCAACATAATAAAGGAAGTTAACGGGAAGCCCATAGCCAACATCAACTTCAATGGATAAAAACTCAAAGCAATTTCACTAAAATCAGGAACAAGACAAGGTTACCTACTCTCCTCACATGTATTCAATATAGAATTTGAAATCTTAGCTAGAGTAAAAAGACAACTGAAGGAGATGAATGGAATATAAATTGGAATGGAAGAAGTCAAAATATCTTTATCTGCAGATCAAATGATAGTATATGTCATTGGTCCTAAGCACTTGTTAACACCCACAACAGATGAACACTGTTTAGCAAAGTAGTTGGATACAAAATTAATTGAGAAAAATCAGTAGCCTTCTGTGGTAGTTTGAATGTAATTGGCCTCTATAAGCTCATAGGGAGTGGCACTATTAGGAGGTATGGTTTGGTTTGGAGTAGGTATGGTCTTGCTAGAGAAAATGTGTCACTATGGCAAAGACCTTTGAGGTCTCATATATGCTCCAGCCACACCCAGTGTCTGAGATCACTTGCTGTTGCCTCCAAGATCCAGATGTAGCTCCTTCTGAACTCTCAGCTCCTTTTCCAGTACCATGTCTGCCTGCATGTCACCATGTCCCACCATGGTGGTAATGGACTAAATCTCTGACACTGTAAGCCACCTATATAAATGTTTTCCTTTATAAGAGTTGCTGTGGTCACAGTGTCTCTTCACAGCAATAGAAACTCTAAATAAGACATTTTCATATATACCAGTGACAAACAGACTGAGGAAGAAATAAGGTGAACAACACCCTTCACAATAGCCTCAAAAAATATAACATACCTTGGAGTAACTTTATCCAAGCAAATGAAAGACTTGTACAATGAAAGTTTTCAGACATTGAAGAAAGAAATTTAGAAAGATAT
>CABHPQ010139748.1:9500-20793 GCA_902168405.1 Peromyscus aztecus | reverse complement strand
TCACAGAGGCATGGACAGGAGTCTCTATGGTACACCTCCTCACAGAGGCATGGACAGGAGTCTCTATGGTACACCTCCTCACAGAGGCATGGACAGGAGTCTCTATGGTACACCTCCTCACAGAGGCATGGACAGGAGTCTCTATGGTACACCTCCTCACAGAGGCATGGACAGGAGTCTCTATGGTACACCTCCTCACAGAGGCATGGACAGGAGTCTGAATGGTCCTTCCCTGATCAACTTCAAGTCCGAAGCAGAGACTGAAAGGAATCATGAAGTTACGTATCACGGGTGGTAACAAGAACAGAAACAATCAACAACCATGCTCAGGGGCTGCATTCGGGAAGGAACCGAAGGAAGGCCAAACAGTGGAAGCAGAGCCTAAAGCTGACTTGCTAGAGAGGCGACAAGGCAGGAAGCCAGGACTATCAACAGCACCCCGTCCCTCCCAAGGTCAGAACCCTTCCCTCCCTTTACAGACTTGCACAAAAGCCCATGTGCCAGTTCTTAACTACGACATGCATGGACAATGCCTGGAGAGTTTGCTACACAAAGTAGTTCTGAGGTGAGGCCAGAGCATTTGCACGTCTACCGAGTTCCCGGTGATGATATGTTGAAAGCAACGCACTGAGAGGTTCGGCTCTATACTTACCCTTCCATAATCTGCAGCCACCTTATGACCACTGACTAATGTCCGTCTTCTCCGAGCAGAGGGACTCCATTACACACACCACTGTATCCAAAAATCTACTGAATAAGGACCATGGAGAAAACACATGGAAGGTGAGGAGAGAAAGGGGGTGGGTGAGTGGGGAGAGATAAGGATTCCGAAGAGATAATGCAAATTTACGAGTGTTTATACCACGAACCACTCAAGTCTTTTTTTTTTTTTTAAATGATTTGTTTTTGTTTTATTTGCGTTGGTGGTTTGCCTGCATGTATGTCTTTGTGAGGGTGTTGGAGCCCCTGGAATGGAGTTACAGACAGTTGTGGCTACTATGTGGGTACTGGGAATTCAACTGGGATCCTTTGAAAGACCTTCACAGGGTTCTTGATGGCTGAGCCATCTCTCCAGCCCCCACTGAAGTCTTAAAGCGCATGGCATTGACTGGATACTGATTATATATATATTTGGATACTGATTTTAAAGGGAGGTCCTAGGTCAGAGCAGTCTGTGTGACAATAAAAGACAAGAGCTAGAAGAATGCTCCATCACTAAAAAGATGCTTTCAGGCAGAGCTGGCTGCAGAAGGGGAACATACATTTTGAAAAATTAAAATTAAAAAAAAAAAAAGGCTAGACATGTGGTAGAACATATTTGTAATCCCAGGGCCAGGAAAGCAAAGACAAGCCAGGCCAATGATTCCCTGGGGTGAGCCAGCCTATGGGAATTTTGAGATCCCAAACCAGGGAGAAACCCTTGTTTTAAAATAAAAAAAAAAAAAAAAAAAAGAGCTACCTGAGGAATGACATGGGATGTCATCCTCTGACCCACCCACCCACACAAATACAAACATGCATGTGCACACACAGACACACACACCCCAAAAATGTATTTTCACAGTGGAAAGTTCCACCAGTTTTTAAAGTACAAGGAAAACGTGTGATAGATGTGCTGTGTTGAGCTATCTTGGACCTTCATCATCATCACTAAATTCACTGCCTGTGGGTTGAGTGGACACAACATTAAACGGCCCCTCCAAGACAGCTATTCTCTACAGTTTATAGATAAATAATACCGGCTATTGGGGGTCCAATCATTTCCTTGGCAGTAAGACCCAAAACTTCTAATCTGGGGCCGGGGAGAGATGGTTCAGCCCTTGACAGCTACGCGCTCAACCAGAGAGCCTCCATCAGCTTTTCTTTTCTACCTCATCTCCGTAGAACGACCCTGGGCAAAGCTTTCCCCGTTCATTCAAGCGCTGCTTTCTCATTTATGTGTTATTCTTTCTGGTAAATCAATTCTTGTTGTAATGGCTTTATTTGCATTTAGTTTTAACCTATTATTTAATGATTACTAATGAGGTATCTCATGTACTAAAGGATAGGCCACCAGAAGCCCAAGACCTACGCCATGACAGCAGAACCTGAGTGCGTGCCTTGGGGTACAGAATTATACCCTTTCCTGCCTATAAGTAATTCCATAGTTTGAAAAGCACGGACTTACGCAATACTCCTGTGACAGAACATTTAATCTCTTTCTACAGTTAGCAAAAATGAGGTTCATATGACCAAATTTAGACAACGTGCTTGTGCTGTGTAACAAAAACACCCCCTTTAAGAGCTTCACACTGTGTAGGTCTGGCTGGCCTGGAATTCACTAGGTAGACCAGGGTGGCCTCCAATTTACAAGAATCTACCTGCCTCTGCCTGCTGAGTGCTAGGATTAAAGGCATGCACCACCACACTCAGCCTAAGAAAAGTCACTTTTATAGCTGACATTTACAGAAGATTCTCTATCACTCTGTTTTAAATATATATGCCAATGGCGGTGGTAGCTCACACCTTTGATCCCAGCACCTGGGAGGCAGAGGCAGGTGGATCTCTGAGTTCAAGGCCAGCCTGGTTTACATAGAGCTCCAGGATGGCCAGGACTACCCAGAGAAACCCTGTCTCCCAAAGCCAAAAACAAAGAAACAAACAAACTACATATGCCAATAACTTCTGTCAAGCAAATGACTAATGGCGAGATAACGTGTTTTTGTTAATTGTTTTATGACATTGTATATTTCACTATCGAGACTGCCTTTTTCCTTCTACATAATAATACTTCTTATTTACTGTCAAAGCATCAAAAGCTGTCTGCGTCCACTATAGCTGTCATAGCGCTAAATCACTGTGGTTTTGACAGAAGTAAATTATTAACGGAATAATGAAGCAGGGTACTATAGTATGTGCTTAGTTAATTAAATATGCTTATGGCATGTGGAGGGGATGGGGGGAGGGAGGGCATACCTATAAGTTTAAATGTTTTAGTGATCCTATTTAAAACATGAGGAAAAAAAAAAAAAAAACAAGGTGTGGTGGTTCACGCCTTTAATCCCAGCACTCAGGAGGCAGAAGGGGGCAGATCTCTGAGTTGGAGGTCAGCCTGGTCTACAAAGCAAGGTCCAAGACAGCCAAGGCTAAGTAGCAAGATTGTCTCAAAAACAGGAATTTAAAAAAAAAAAAGTAAAATTACTTTTAATAATATATTTAAATCAGTATATAAAATGTTTATTGTATAATTTATAAAATATTAATGGACATCTTAAGCTTACTATTATTTTTAACTGATTATTACTTTTATTTCACAGAAGACAGGTGCATATTTTATTTACAGTTACAGTACAGCTCTACTCCAGGCTCTCCCTATTTCAGATGCTCAAAGCCACGAGTGGCTCAGGAATCAGTCGGGAAATTCGAAGAACAAAGGTTTCAATGAACCAAAGGCTCCAAATTCCTGCCATTCATGCCTAGCTAATCTGGTAAGCAATTAAGACAGAAGGGCTTTATTCACCTCCTCATTGATCGTGTATCACAGCAAAGCTGCGGAACTGAATGTGTTAGCAAAACCAAAACGCCTATCATCAAAGGCAAAAAAACCCTACGAGTTAGGATTATCTGGGAAGAGTGGAAATTTATTAATGGAGCACCTACTATGTCTAACATTCATTCATTAAAAAAAAAAAAACGCTAACGACCTATTTCAGTCAGAGACTCCTGAAGAGTCAGATTCAAACCCAAGTAAACTAGCTTCCCAACTGGGAAAGTGCTGGGAGCTCTTTGCTGCTGCTGACAGGTTCCTCCGGTCATGAATCCACACAATCTTCCTTTGGCCAATACCGCCTGCCACCCCACCTCTTCTGGCCAACCTTAGAGAGGAACGGTATGCTGGCTACAAGCGCTTCTTGCCATCTTCTGGGCAGCTACAACATAATTTCACCTTAAACCTTTACTTTTCCTTCGTTGAGTTCTCACATCCTTCAATATATTTGAATAAACGCTGCTCCTTTATCTGAATAAACTTTACTCCACCCCACCGACACCTCACCACGGCCTCCTCCCTGGGTTGAACACATTCTCTGTCCAGCTTTGATATCGTTATATAAACCGCTTTTATATCTCACCACTGCCTCCGTGGGTTTAAGATACTCTTCAGCTTTGATATCTAAGCTTCCTCCCTAGGGGATCTCTCTATTCTCACATGGTTTGAATAATTAATTCGTTCTCAAAGGACTTCCCTGGAGTAATGGCAGTATTGCTTGGGAACAAGTCAGATGCGCAAGTCCTCGAATGCACATCAATGCTTCCGGAATGAGAAACCGTTTGGGTAAAACCCAACAGTGTGCCGCAGCCCCCAAGTGATGCTTCTGGGTGTGCACAGGCTGATGAACTTGAAAGCCTATCTCCGTGTCAGACCTCTCCCCTCGGCTAGCCTGGACATGTCTAGTGAGACGGTCAAAAGCATTTGCTTGTATTTTTTAAGAAGATAGGATTAAATTCTTCATATCAACACAATTAATATGAAGAATAAAAGCATATGCAAAAAAACTATAAGATCTTACATTTCTAATCTTAAGTATAACTTCATACTTTTAAAATAATTTTAGTATGTATGTGTGTCTGTGTATAGATATGTGTACATGAGTGCAGAGTCCCCCAGAGACCAGAAGAGGGTGTCATATCCTCTGGAACCATAATTAAAGGAAGTTACAGATACGGGTGCTGGGAAACAAACTCATGTCCTTGGGAAGGGCAGTAAGTGTTCTAACCACTGAACTGTCCTTCCAACCCTTTAAGGGTATATAATATTCTAATGCAAAAGATTTCAAATCCACTATGCTATTTGCTAACAATCATGATAGAAAAATCTCTGGGAATGACTATACATATTTATTGTAGAAAATGGATCTAAAAGGACATTTAAAATGTAATATTTAAAGCTCCATTAATGGGCTGGAGAAAATGGCTCAGGCATTTAGAGCACTCGCTGTTCTTGAAGACAACCAAAGTTTGGTTCCCAACACCCACATCAGTAACTTACAACCACCGTAACTCCAGCTCCAGGGGATTTGAGGTTCTCTTTTGGCCTCCACAGGCACACACACACACACACACACACACACACACACACACACGCAGAGGGGGGGGGAGAAAGAGGGGGGAGGAAGGAAAGAAAGAAGGAATGCAGGCAGGCAGGCAGGCGGGCATAAAAGTTAGTAATCATAGTAGTACATAAGCACAGGCCAATTCCCATATTTTGTTGAATTTGGTCATTGCACTCATCACCTACACAAGACAGAAGTCCTTCAATTTCCAACTTACTTGAAGGGGCAGTTCACAAACCCTTTTCCTGAAAGTCTTAAAAAATGTATACTTTGGGGCTTGAATGGTATCATTTGCTCTATACCCCAATAAGTATGAAACAGACTAAAAACGATGAAAGAAAAGATCTAATTGTTTCTCTGATTTAAGACATCTTTCCATGGAATGACTACACTATTCACAGGGTTCTGTTCTAGAATATTATTTTAAGGTATGTTACTTTTGTTTATGTTGCATTTGTTTAACTCTGTGAAGCTGTGTTACTGAGCCTGTCTAAAACACCCGATGGTCAAATAAAGAGCTGAACGGCCAATATCGAGGCAGGGGAAAGGATAGGCGGGGCTGTCAGGCAGAGAGAATAAATGAAAGGAGAAATCTGGGAGGAAAAAAGAAGTAGCCAGAGAAGGAGAGGAGGACTCCAGGGGTCAGCTACCCAGCTACACAACCAACCATGGAGTGCGAAAGAAAGGTATACAAAAACAGAGAAAGGTAAAAGCCCAGAGGTAAAAGGTACACAGGGATAATTTAAAGTTAAGAAAAGCTGGCTAGCAACAAGCCAAGCTAGGGCTGAGCATTTATAATTAAGAATAAGCCTCTGTGACTCTGTGTGTGATTTATTTGGGAGCTGAGTGCCAGGGCCCTCAAAAGAGTTAAAAAAAAAACAACCTCTAATTTTGTTTGTTTGAGACAAGGTCTGACAGTGTGAACTTGAGGCAATCCTCCTGCCTCAGCTTCCCAGTGCTGCGATTACAGACATAAACCACCACAAACCAGCTTCACTTTTTTTCAAGGACGTTGTATATATACAAAAACTATTTCAATTTCTCTTCTTTGCAAATACCTAACTTGGAACATTCTTCAGTCCATAACCATGCTATTAACTTCTTATCTCTAAAACAATGTTCACCAAGTCCAAAAACAACAGAGAGTAAGTCTAACTGGAAAAAATTTATTTTGCCGACAGATAATTATACTTGGTTCAGCTTCCTCCCATCCTTCAACTCACATACTTCCCACTGCTAACCCACATTAAATAGCTATTTAAACTGCCAAATATTTTAAGATCTATATATAGTTAGCTCAATAAACTTGTCTCATCTATTGTACCATAAAAATTCCAGAAGTCAATTAAAGTACCAATTTTTAAGTACAGGAGAACTGATTTCACATTTCCTCTCAAGTATACACAAGCAAGCAATTAAGATGAGCTCTCTTCATTCGCAGCTAAGGAACAAGAATTGAATTTTTATTGAGCCTAATTAATCTACTCTTTTCCACTGCACTAACATGCACCTCCCTCTGTCCATTTCACTCCATTCCAAGTTTCAGTCTCTGAGTTTTATCTTGCATGCCTTCTTACAACTTCCTGTCTTTACTCAGGAGTGCTCAGATTTGGGAAGTAATTCTGGAAGCAGATTAAACAGCTCAGATTTTTAAGACTAAACTGTAGCAAAGCTCTCCATCCTGTTACAGAGTCTGGTTTTTTTTTTCTTCCTCCTATGGAGTTAACAATAATCTATCCCATAATAAACAGGCTCTTTAAACTATGCACAGACGTTATCTTGTTAATCTTTACAACATTTCTATAAGGAAGCTGGGTGGTCACAGCCTCTAACTGTGAGGATCCTGTCCCTTTTAGATTCCTCAAGCAAGTTTCTTAGATTATAATGTTACTTGATCCTAAAGCAAATGGCCTGTAAGATGCAACTCCACCTCAATAATTCAAGAGAGCACAGCAAACGGATCAGTGGCCTTCCTTCACCTGGAGAGCGCTCTCAAGTAGGGCGCTGCTTCAACAGAGCTTAATCCTCTCGCCATTCTCTCACGTGGTCGGTCGAACAGATCCAGGAAAGAAGGGTTCTAACTAACTCCCTGTAAAAAGACACAGCTAAATGGCTAATCTAAGCAGGTCACTGATGTCTACAAAAACTGGAATCAGAGTATCTCCATTTTGCAACCACTAATAAAAATGGACCAAACCCAAACAGCTCCAGAAGCACAGGCTAGGCACCACAGAGATCCCAGAGTCCACAACATCAAAACTATTTCCATAACACCACTATGTACCTGGCCCTCTGACTCCCCCCACCCCACCCACTCTCTCGGGAATGTATATCAAGCTGCAAAGACTCCATGACATACACATGGAGTCTTTCACAACAAACTGAGTATGATGCAGATAAGCAACGATGGGAATCCAGCTGTGCTCTGCAGCTGGAGAGCAAAGACGCAGAAAGGCAGAACATCAGTCTTCAGTTTATGTAAATACATGAGACAGTTTATTCCTGCTACTTCTAAATAACAGAAAGCTCTAAAGTTTATCAGTCTTGTGTCTAGCAAGACAAACATTGGTAGATCTAGTAATCTTTAAACACAGACCAAAAGTATCTGAGAGCCATCAGTAATTTGTAAGAATATGAAGGGATCCTAAGGGTAAAAAGTTTGGTGACAGGTATCCAGGCAACTCACTGGTCACGGGAGACATCACAGAAAAAGAATGGACCAGACCGCCATTCCTCTTATAAAAACAGAGAACCAACTATGAAAACGCCATCTCCCCACAAAAGCAATGGCTGAAACTATGCTTAAATCAAGTTCAAATCTAACCTACAATTTACAGGAAATAACAAAGTCCAAGGGGTGCATTAAAGTTTAAGAGAAACACTACAGAACAAATGACCAGCTCTATTGGACCACCTCTACTTAACAAATAAATTGCAAAGGCAGACAGACAGACAGACAGACAGACCTGCAGTATACAAGACCTTATTTGGTCAAAATATAAAACCAGAAGACACACACGGAAATCTGAATTCTGGATGGTCCATCTTAAGGGATAATTTATATATAATAGTGATATAGTGGGGGGATTATTTATATATAATAGTGATATAGTGGTTATCGTAAAAAAAATATATATATCTTTCACAAATTCATACTATTTACAAGTGAAATGTTATGAAATCTAGGACCATCTCAAAATAATGGGTTTGAGGAAAATGGGTGAAATAAGGTTGGTCATAAATTGCTAATTATTACAGATAAACTGGCACACCCACATACAGGGTTTTTTTAAATACCATCTTGTTTCCTTTGCTTGTTTGATTTTTCTCAATAAAAGTGTGGGATGTTTTAATGTTTCCAGCAACAAGAATATTTACTTCCCTAGGGTAAGCGGAAAGAGTTCAGCTTCGAGCCTGGGGCACTAAAGCCAGCAGAAGTTCAGGGAGGAACTACTTCGGCTCCGGGGTCTCTGGAATGCTCTGTGTCGCCCTTCTACCCTACCCTCTCACTCTCTACGCCTGACTGGAGAGGAACACTAGAGAATGGGGTGCAGTGGGGGCTGAAGAACCAGGACAGGGGTTATGGGAATGCACTACGCTCACTAAGGGGACACAAGCAAATTCACACAAGGTTTCTGGGTGCCACTCCCCGGACCACGGGAGGAATGATTCAGGAGACAAACCCAGGGATAAAGACCATGGTACACGTTAAGATAATTTCTCCTGCCTTGACCTATACATTTCAGATGCTTCAAAGACCCTGACTAGTTTTGTTAGAATGACCTCAGTTTTGAGATACTGGAGAACTAACCCTAAAAGCTGGTGGCTGAGGTGTGCACAAAATTCCCCAGACGGGAGACACTACGTAAAATGAGCGGAGGCCAAAAACCTTAAATTCAGGGTTTTACTTATGCACAACGATCTTAATGCAACTTAAAACAACAAAAGGTGACTTGCGTGTGCGCGCATACACACATACACACATACACACACACACATACACACACACACACACACACACACACACACACACACAAAACCATGCAGAAGTCTCAGAACTTCCTCTGCAATGGCAGGAGAAAGGTAAACCCTGTTGCAGGACAGGGTTATGCCTAGTCATCCGAATTACCTATATCGTCATCAGACATTATATATTGATGATTGGTTCCGGGCCTATGATCTGTACAATCATAGTCTTAAGTAACATGGAAACAATGATAATCATCCTAACTGGTATTTTTATCATCTATCTTTAGTGAAGGAACTCTCAAGTATTCCTTTTTTAAAAGGCCTAAAGACACATGGAAGAAAGAAATATACTGAAACTGTAATATTTGTTTTATTTTTTATGTCTATGAGTGTTTCGCCTACGTGCATGTCTGTGTACCACCATGTGGTGTCTGGTGTCAGAGACCAGAAGCGAGCATGAATTCCCAGAACTGAGTGACAGATGGTCATGAACTGCCATGTGGGTGCTGGGAACTAGACTCAGGTTCTTTACCACTGGGTCATCTCTTTAGCCCCTGTTGGAGCCTTCTATAACCTGTGTTCCCATGGATTATCACGGAGTCAGGTAATAAAAGCTTCAAAAACCAAACTATCTCATCCTTGTCCTGGACCAAGAAAAGACCGTGTAAGCAATGCATTTTACCACCATATGTATCATTATGACTAATTTCTTAAAGGGCAAAACAAATGGCCACTGAAATTTCTTCATAGGAAAAAGTATTATTTGTTTTCTAAACTATTAGTCAATTATATTCTAAAAATCCACATTATCATCATCATCATCATCATCATCATCAGGCTTCCTGAGACAGCAAATATTATATGGAGATAATTTGCATAATGCCAGAGTAAGAGCAATGGCTTTAACTGACTTGTTCTGATGTCCACACAGATTGTTGACAGGTATTTCCTAACATTCACTGTTAAAGGTGCAGCTCACAATTTTCAAAGAGAATTAAGTTTCACTACAAGTTTTAAGTGTATTCTCAACATTTGTGATTGTAGAGAATTCTAGGATATCAATCTAAATATCAATAAAATCATTACTCCACCTGGATAGAGATCCTATTCTTTTACAATTCCTCTTAATCTTACACGGGCAAATAAATGCTGAAGAAAATTCTCAAGAAAAAAAAAAAAAAACAACAAAAATAATTACCTTCAAGACTCAAAGTTGGCCAACCTACAAAGTAAACGTTTTTTGTGCTCACGGGTTTAAACTGTAATTCAACAAAAGGCAAAGTGATAAGGAATGTAATGAAAATAAGCAGCTCTGGGGTCAACCGCAGCACTACCAAAAACAAACAAACAAATAAACAAAAAACCCAAGGATCAAGACAACTTCAGTCCCTGACCATGCAGCTCCCTGCTGCTCTTTACCTGTCATGGCCCTTCCCCTGTCTGTCTCTTTGCACATATGCATCACTCCAGGTATGCAGACCTTTCTGATACATTGCACACTGCAGGATCATTCCCCTGGAGTGTGTTCTGTGCTTACTACCAGAACTTTCCCCTCAGCTCCTTCCTTTAATTTCTACACAACTGGTCCAATCCCCAAATTCAGATCTCAATTCAAAAGCATGGTTTCACAAAAGGCTTCCCTGGCAGCCTTGAAACATGCCAGCCACTCTGGAGACCTCTCTCTTAACTATCTGGCTGTTTAGGCCTCTCCACAGTACTATCGCCGGATTTTCTATCTGCTTTTGATCATACATACACACTTTTATCAGAATCAGTTTAAACTTACACCTAACACACACACACACACACACACACACACACCCCTAACTTTTTTCTATAAAACTGCAAACAGATAGGCAGTAAAGAAGGTAATAAAATGTGTCCTCAGTTGCACATAACTAGTTTCAATTTTAACATTTTCACTTACTTCCTGTCTCTACACTGCAGATATAACCCATCTGAACACAGCAACGCACAATCCCTAAAAGAATTCTTTCAAAATACACACTAACCCACTATCACACTTAAAACTGTGATCCATACTTCCTCAATACTGTGAAATACCCAGTTTGGACCTGGAGAGAGTAGCTCAGTGGTTAAGAGCCCTGGCTGCTCTTCCAGAGGACCTGGGTTCAATTCCCAACACCCACCTGGAAGCTCACGACCATCTCTCACTCCAGTTCCAGGGGATTCTGGCCTCTGAGGACAATGCCCACATGCGGTGCAGACATATG
>CABHPQ010139747.1:9839-41322 GCA_902168405.1 Peromyscus aztecus | reverse complement strand
CACACACACACACACACACACACACACACACACACACACACAAATCTGTGTTTCTATTCATGTGTTAGCATTTGCTCTCTTGTCCTTAGCATGTTATCAAAGGTATTGTGTGCTCTGAAGGGCTTTCCAGCTAGCTCCTGTTTCTGCAAATTCCATCTGCATCTACTGACTCTGGCCCCCTTGATTATTGCTCATATTCCTTTCTTATTATGCCAGGTAATTTTTTATTTTATGCCAGACATTTGTGGATAATACATCGAGTTCCTGAATTCTATTGCCTTCTTATAAAACACGTTTTTAAAAATACTTCCCATTAATATTTTATAATCACAAAAGTAAGAGTATTGCATACGGGATGCTTTTTATTTCTCCAGAGCCAAACTGACATCTTTAGCAATGATAAAGGCTAAAAGATTTCATCTGACACATAGACTCCATTGTTCAAAATAACTTCGAAAGGATTCAAGGCTGCTCAGGAGATGATCTCCTTCCTTAGACCGTTCTAAATTGTTGCAATTCAAATTGCTTCAGTCCAATAGCTGCCTCTTTGTCATAAATGTGTTCTGTGCTTCTGAAGGTTCCAGAAGAAAAGGGCACTGCTTGTCTCTTCCACCGCGTGACACAGAATGTGGCTTACCCCCCAGGAATCACGAGTCTTCCCTTGAAGAGACAGTCACCCCTCCCACCCTGGTGCTCCCTCAGATATTAACTTGGTGGTAATTAGAGAATTAGAGTCATAACTTCCAGTCACCCCGTCAGTTTCTTTGCCTTTCTTGATATTCCCCCATAATTTTATTTAAAATGTTTAATGGAAGCTGAAACATTTTATTTTTCATGTTCTGGTCCCAAGAAATCCCCACTGTGCTCTCCCTCCAGTGCCCTGAAGTCGCATCATCTCCAGGGCAGCACTGTGGTAGTGTGCTCTTCGATACACATTCTCAGAGCAAACTATATGTGTAGCTGCCCTTCCTTAGCCAACAGAGATAGAATGAAGCATGCTTGCCTTCGGCCTCCTTTGCTGCTTGGGATTCAGTTCTACATGGATATTAAGTCAAAGGAATAAAACACATGAAATGGAGCTAGGGAGATGAGGACTCATCAGATAAAGGTGCTGGCGGCCAAGCCTGAGCACCTGAGTTTCATCTCCAGGATGGACACAGTGGAAGGAGAGAACTGACTCCCACACATGCACTGTGACATGCAAGTGCACTGGAAACACACACACACACACACACACACACACACACACACACACACACACACATGCACCATGACATGTAGCAGGAATCTTAAAAGTTCTTATTAATAAAATCAAACCTGAGGCCAGTTATTGGGGTGAATGCTGGAAGATCAGAGAGACAGAACAAGCCACAGCCACCTCACCTCGCCAGTTCCTCAGCTGGTCTTGTTTCCTCAGACTGGAAGCCTGTGTCCTCATATCCGAATGGCTCTCAGCTGAAATGTGCTGCTCAAAAATCTAAAAACTTAATCAGCCAAATGCTTCTAGTTTCTGGTCTTCACGCCTTATATACCTTTCTGCTTTCTACCATCACTCCCTGGGATTAAAGGCTCGCTTTCTGGGATTAAAGGCGTGAGTCACCATGCTTGGCTATATCCTTGAACACATGGATTTCTGCCTTAGGAATGCTAGGATTAAAGGTGTGAGTGCCACCATTTTATAGTCTTTGTATCTAGTGGCTGTTCTGTCTCTGACCCCAGATAAGTTTATTAGGGTGCACAATATTTTGGGGAACATAATACCACCACAATGACATGTGAGTGCACTAGAAACACACATACAATAAATAAATGTCACAAAGTCAAGTGTACCTCAAACTTTACCATAACTGCTTGGTGTACATACAGGCAAGAACAAAACAGGAAATGAAATTAACTTGTTTTATTAAGTTGCTCCAGGTTCCTAAAGGGGAAAGAGGAATTTAAAAGTTCAGCAGCCTCCTGGGTTTTCTCTTTATAATAATTAAAAAAAATCAGAGCTAATTTTATTTGAAAAGACTAAAATTTTAAGCCATACTTTAAAGAACTACCATGTTTAATTATTGCCTTTGTGAGACTTTTATAAATAGAAAATTTTGGTTCCGCAGGTAAATTCTATTTTTACCTTTCTTACCATTAACTTGTGGATCACTAGATGAAGCAGACGCCCCACTTCCCACAGGTGATTGCTTTTATATTGCAAAATTGATTTTGCACTTAAAACTATAGATGTGCACCAACTAGTTATTTGGTATTTATTAAATGTCAGCCATGTGTCCAGCTTTGGGACTGTTTAAATATTATTTTTGTGATTAGATGCCTGCGTGGGATCACTCACTGGAGAATTTAACCATTTCGTATATAGACTGCGCCCAGAGTACGCCCGCAGAGGTCTTCTTGTTGGAAGGGAGGGTATTTTGGAAGAGTTAACTAATATCTATTTTCCATCAAGAGAAGAAAACCAATTAAATTAACTAAAGCAGTTAGTGCTGAAGTTGGGCCAAATCTGGCATGCTGGGCTCTCCTGGGTAAACAGCCATGCAAGCGTATGGCACACTCGGATCCACAGGCTTTTCCTTGGGGTTAGTGACGACAACTTCCATGGTGAATGCTGTTTTCCATATATTCTGATACATGGTCCTAGCTTATCCAGAAGGGCCCACGAGAGACAGTGGACGCTGCAACAAGGCAGAGCCAGCCCCGCGCACCATGGTGGCTGAACTGAATGTGTCCTGTGCATTGGCCTCTAGAACCTCCCTTTGGTTTTTGTAAGTTAGGTGGTAAGTCGGCTCCAACTGCTTTGAGAGTTTCTGAACACTGCAGTACTTCCAGTCTAGTTTGACTGGTAACTTTGACCCCCCTGAGGTCAAGAATAAATTACTTTTTCTTCTACAGAGCAATGTAACCTCCCGCCATCGATTTCATTTTCTCCCTGCAGGGTCATCCTGATTCATAGATGAGTCTTGACTATTTTTAAAGACTGGCTTCGGGCTGACGTCAAAATGCCCGACCTGCGTCCGTCTCCTGAGGTGCCAGGGCCCTTGTCATCTGCACCCTCCTCCACACTGTCCCCTAAATCGCGGTGACTCACTGAGCTGTCCTGTGCATTCATCCCACGCCCACGCAGATGTGGGGCCTTGCTCGGTCCGGCGTGAAGCTTCGTGCCTGTCTCCAGTCTCTGGAGAGGCGAGACCCGCCAAAGCAATTTAACAGGTCACAGAGAGAAAGGAAGATAAGACAGTCAAGCCACACTCCAGATAAATTACCAGTCGCAAAGAAAACAGGAAAATTATACAAGGCGTCGGTGTTTGGGGTTTGGGAGTTAGAGAGGCTGTGAGAGGAATACATAAATACATATTCACATTTTAGAGGAAAATGAAGCAAAGAATAAGGGCAGACAAGGGCAGTGCTTGGAACTGCAGGCCTCCTAATCCCCAGGGGCTTCTGGAACATTCCTGCCATCTTGGCCCCAGAGTGGGGTGTAGCCTTGAAGACCCAGGCCCCATAAGGTTTTCCATGAAGCTTCATTTCTCTTTACCATGGAAAACTGAGATTATGGACATGGCTTTGCCAGCATCAGACTCGTAGTTCTGCATGGTATACAGAGTCTTTTCAAAGCGATCTTCCTCCATTTGGGCCTTTTATTATGTGGGTGGGGGGTCATGGAGAGACAACCTGCTGGCTTTGTGAGCCTGAGGGTAAAAAAAAAAAAAAAAAAACCTGTCAACTTCTGAACATCATCTAAGCAGTTCTCTGTGGCATTCTGCATTCAAACATTTCACCTAATCTGCGGCCACACGGCTGTATCTTTTGAAGAACAATACTGTTTATCAACTAGATGTTAATTTTCACAATAGCTACCAAAACTGTTCTCACCAGTTCAAATCAGGCAATTTTTCATTTTTTAAAAATTTTATGTAGGTGTGTTTCAGTCTCACTTTCCTGCCCCCACCCGTGTGTGTGTATGTGTGTGTGTGTGTGTGTGTGTGTGTCATGAGTACAGCTGCCTGTGAAAGCTAGAAGAAGGCACAGAATCCCCTGGCACTGGAGGTACAGGTGGTTGTGACCCTCCTGATATGGTGCTGGGAACCTAACTCAGGTCCTCTGCAAGAGCAGTCAGTGCCCACTGCTGAGCAATCTCTCCAGTCTCGAAGCGGGTGTTTTTAAGGTCTTGCCACTGGACCTAAACCTGGGTGGAGGCTATGCAGGTGTGCACTGCCTCTGTCAAGATCAAATAAGTGCACAGCATTCTTTTTGTGTCACAAAACAGCATTTCCCACTTTTTTTCTCTAAACAATGGCCATTAGGAGGTGTGACCTTCCACTAACACAGTGTTTCCAAGACATTAAAAGGACTGTAAAGTTCGCCCAGCATCCCCTTCCTGTAATGACCTTGCACACTTGTGCTGTTCCTTCTGAATGTGGATATGGAGCTGTAACCACAAAGTGTGCACTGGTTAGGATTCTGCCTTTGTTCCTAGCAAAATGTCATGTCTGATACTTGTCTGTTTGTCATGTTCTCATAATTCTCCATCGTCATGGTTGTGAGTTTGTCTGTGGAATGATTGGAGAATAATTTACTTCACCATTCTTCCTATTTTGGACATTCAGGTGACTTCAGATTCTTCATTAAAACAAATTACCCTTCTGTAAACATTTATGCAAGCATTCATTAATTCATACGTGGGAGGGAATATTAATTTGAGCCTGTGTTCTATAGAAAGGATTTTTTTAAAATGAATGCAGATGTAGAGCCTCCTTTGAGGAGCTCTGGGCGGGCTCAGGACAGCACAGTCATAACACCAGCTAATTAGGGCACTTTATGTTTGCCAAGGCCTGAGGCATGGCTCCATATGTCGAAGGTGTCCCTGAGCTCCGAGCTCCAGCTGCCTGGATTTGCCTTGTCTGTACAGAGCAGACAGCCCCTTGGTCAGCACCCACAACCACTGCACCCACAACATGAATGAAGAATGTTTGAAGTATCCCAAAAAGCTTGGGAGAAAAAAAAAGTGCCGTCCCATGTTACAGAAGAGGAGAGTGTCATGGGGATGCCATCTGTCCACACATCATTTCAGTCCCTCAGCTGAACCCTGTGAGGGAGGTACCCCAACTTTATACGAAAGGATGCTCTCCCTGAAGTATTAGAATCAGAACTGGAATCTAGAATTCCCAACTCCAAGTTCTGTACTCCCTGCCACAGACTTCTTTTCTCCTCAAACATAGGATTATGGCCCAGGAAACAGAAATGCTTTTGTTATCCTGTTTTTACATTACAGATGTATTTTATTTATTATAGGAAGGATGTGTTTATTGGCTCATGGTTTAAAGGTGATGTTGTGGGGAAGTCACAGTGGCCAGGCTGGGAGGCGGCTGGTCACATGCATCTACAGTCAGGAAATAGAGAGAGATAGATGCTGGTGCTCAGCTGGCTTTCCCATGGTTTCCTTTTTTTTTTTTTTTTTTTTTTTTTTTAGTCTGGGACCAAAGGCCATGGGAAGATGCTGCCCATAGCCAAGGTAGACCTTCTCTCCTCAGTAAAATTCTCTGAAAACGTTTGTAGACAGGCTTCTTTTTTTTTAATTTATTTTTTTATTTATTTATTTTTTAAATTACACTCCTGATATTCATTTATTACACTCATGATATTAATCACATTTGTGGTATTCATAGATTACATTCGCAGTATTCATTCAATTATATATATATATATATGTATATATATATATATTTTAATTTTAAATGCCGAATGTCATTTATTGAAGCGGGGAGGAGGTCTTAAATACAGGCTTACAGCACAATGGGAGGACCCCGGAGAGCAGAAGTTCGCTACTGATGTTTTACCATCTTGCTTCTAATCTGTTAACACCCATTACTCAGGATACACAGACAAGGAACTTCTCTTAAGCATTCAGGAGGGTGGAACCTGGCAGGGAATTAGCATAGGGAGGATATCAAGGTCAAGGTGCGCAAGCAAGGCAGCAGTTACCCAAAATGGGGGTCAGTGCCCTACAGGTCCCCCTTTTATTAAAAAATGAGCTTCTGACTTGGGTTGTGTGGGACGTCAGCAGGTCACCTTACCCGTCATGGAGACGCCTGCCCAGGCCACACAGGTGCTCTGTCTTAGGTTGGTGACTGCCCCCCAGGCATTACCCGTCTCTGAATACTCATTTTCATACAGGCTCAATCGTGTGTGAGCTGCATAGTTAATTGCTGCCAAAGATCTCAAAGTGGCACTGGGCTTGCAATCTGTGTGTTCGATACAGAAAAGACCAACAGAGGTCCTATCTCACCCATAGCCAGTAGGCTAAAGGCAACTGAGCCATTCCCTTCCTTAACGAGCCATACTGTGCATTGGTGTCCTTGTAAGATAGTATCCCAAAAGCAAATGGAACTTGAGTTTATGAATTTATAATTTTCAAAGCCAATCAAGATGTACATAACTACTGAATTAAATTTATCATGCCCAATAGAATGAAAGATTAACTAACTGTGGTAGCTACTTTTGTTGCCAGGGTCTCCATTGTGCTAGCTGTAGTAAGCAATTATAAAATGGTAATCCCAGAAAGAGTAGCAGTGGTGGGCACCATTGCTATAACATCAACAGCGGCAGCAGCAATGTCAAATTCTCTTCTGGATTGTGTGGACATCCACTGGCATGGATACAACTCCAGTAACATGTACCACCAAGACCCATTTTTCTTGATCCCAGCACGACTTTAGCTGGCAGCTCTTCTGGAGAATCCAATCTCATGGCTACAGTTCCTAGACTTACATTAATGCTTGTCAAAACTGGCGATATTGGGCTCTCAATCTCCATTGGTATCAGAAGGGTAGATTTTTTTCATGAAGATCCATTAGGTCTCTGTCATGTTTGGCTTCAGCAGCAGCCACAGGGCATGTTCAGTGCTCAGGAATCCAAAGAGGAACCTCATTGTCCTGAGGAAAGACATAAACAGAACCCCGGGGCCACACCAACACTAGATCGGGTCTCCTCCACGTGCTAGTAGAAATATCCTTCCATCATTCCAGAGGGTGATTTGCAACAGGAGCTCTCCAGTGCTTTTCTGCATCGGATATTCCAGCAGAATCCACCAGTAAACTCCAGCAGAATCCACCGATAAAAAATTTAAAATATATAAAACAAGGGAAAGAATAGAATGTGGAGAGGAACGATGAGTCTCTAGTTCTCTGTTTTTTTGCTTTAGTAAAATGTTTGTTTGTTTGTTTGTTTAATATTTCAAATTTTTCTTTTATTTTTATTTATTTTTTATTGTTTAAAATTAATTAATTTATTAATTTTTCTATTATCAGCTTGATAGAGTATGTATTCTTATCTTAATAGTAAGATGTTTCATTGAGGCTTGCTCAGTGATTGAGTATAGACAGGCTTCTTTTATTTCTGTTCAGAAGAGCATTGGCCATGCCAGGTACGTGTGACTGTAGTCTGTCAATAGCAGACTGTCCTTCTGTGCTCTGAGACAGAGCACCATGTAACCTAAGCTGGCCTCCAACTCTCCATACAACCGGACAACAGTCTGTCCTTCTGTGCTCTGAGACAGAGCACCATATAACCTAAGCTGGCCTCCAACTCTCCATATATCCAGGGATGACTTTGAACTTCTAATTCTCCTGCCTCTGCCTCCTAAAGGCTGGGATGATAGGTTTGTGCCACAGCACCTGGTTATATAGTTCTGGTGATGGAGCCCAGACTTGTGTATTCTAGGTAGGCAGTATACCAAGTCCCAGACACCATTAATAGATTTCTTTGGTGAAGGGGCAAGGTACCAATATATAGCCCTGGCTGACTTGGAATTTAGACCAGGGTAGCCTCAAAGATCTGCCACTGAGATTTACCTGCCTCTGTCTCTTGAGAGCCACGATTAAAGGCATACACCACCAAACCCAGCCCCATAAGCGTCTTTTTAAGCACTTTGCACCCGTCAATAGTCTCAGTCCAATGTCTCAATGCTTTTTAGGTTTGCTAACTTTCACTTCTGTATATCCTCCACTCATGACTTCTGCATAACTGCTATATATTGAAGAAGTTTCTTTAAATAATCAACCCTTTGCCATATTTGAGTCTCACATATTTAAAGGTTTTCTTTGAGGTTTTGTTTCCATTTTATAAAGAATGTCAAACAGAGCCAAGGAGGTACCATCACTTGCCACGAAGCTCAGCAGATTGAGTTTGACTCCCAGAACCCACAAATGGAAAGAGAGAACAGACTTTGGCCATCCTAACTTCCACTCACGTGCCCACACATGTGTACAATAAATAAATATTTTTAAGTGACACATAAACTAGGCAGGACAGGCCTGTAATCCTGGCATTGGGGAGTCTGAGGCAGGAGGATAGCAAGTTTAAAGTCAGTCTGAGGAATACAGCAACTTCATGGGCAGCCTGAGCTACAGAGACCCAGTATTTCTAAAATGTTGAGCAATCCTAACTACCAATGGGTTTGGTTTAGTTTTTTAAATGGAATACTATTTAGCAATAAAAAGGGAATTGAATCCTGTCATTTGCACACATGTGGATGTCAGTGATTTCCCCTTACGTTCGGTGAAATCAGCCGGCCACAGAAGACAAACACTTTTTTCTCACTTGTGTTAGAATAATTTCTCAGGTTTTGTTTCATTGTTTTGTTTAAGACAGGGTTTCTTTGCCCCAGCTGTCCCAGAACCCCCTCTGTCAACCAGGCTGGCCTCAGACTCACAGAGATCTGTCTGCTCTGCCTCCTGAGTGCTGGGATTAAAGATGTGCAACACCACAGCTGTCTGTGTTAGAATATTTTTTAAAAAGAAAAAGATTACATTGAAGTTGAGAGCTGGATGGGAGATTCGTCAGTGGTCACTGGGTTGTGGTCACACGGATCAAGAGGGCCAGGCTTGCTGTCCTGTGTGACTACAGACAACGCCAATGCACCACTCGCTTCAAAATGATAGAGAGGGTCTGGAAAGTTTTCAGGTAAAGAAAGTGGAAACTTTGGGAATAGGGATACAGCTCAGTGGTAGAGCATCTGCCTCAGAAGTGCATGACCAATGCTTATTCCTCAGTAATAATAATAATAATAATAATAATAATAATAATAAACAATAAGCTATTATAAAAGCAAGAAACTTTTGAGGAGATAAAAATCTTTAACATTACACACTGTGTATGTGTGGAAATAGTAAATATTAGCCTGTTCATATATCCAATTTTATGTGACTTTGAAATTTTATTTGTGTGTGTATATGTGCTGTGTGTGAGGGAGAGATGCATGCATGACAGCGTCCACAGAGGCCAGAAGAAGATCCCCAGGAACTGAAGTACCCACAACTGTGAGCTGCCATGTGGGCACTGGGGACCAAAACTGCACCTTCTGGAAAACAGTGAGGGCTCTTAGTTCCTGAGCGGTCTCTCCAGCCCTAGTATCTTTGTAACATTATGTGGTGTGTGTGTGTGGGGGGGGGGGTGTGGTGTGTGTGTGTGTGTGTGTAGATATGGGGGTGGTGAGGGGGGTGGTGTGCGTATCACCATGGGAGAACAGGAACCAGTTCTCTTCTTCGCTCACGTGGATCGTAGGCCCAAACTCAAGTCTCCAGTGTTGACAGCAAGCGCCCTTCCCTGCTGTATCACCTTGACATCCCACAGTTTTTAGTTTTGAGATATCATTAAAGTATTAATTTAATTTTAAAAGTAAAATATTTTAAAACCGTCTGCTTTCTAGCTTTGGTCCTTGGTAGCATGGAGGTTGGCTTCTCTGTGACTTGTCTTGTGGTGAATGCAGTTGCTGTCTGGAGTTAAGCACTGGGGATAGCCACCACAGCCACCTCCACTTTCTCTTCTGCTAGGGCTGACAGCCAGTCAGACCCACGGCACAGCAGCTTGTGGGGGGAGCAGAACCTGTCGCTTCCTCCAGGCAGAGATGCTGAGACCATAGCCAGGCTGTCTTTTTAACACCTGGGTTGTACTCACTACTGTCTACTGCATACTCAGTCCTAACTTCATATTTTTTGTGACACTTTCTTAAGTCTTTAAATCTTTGCATCATTTTGTTTTCTTGAGGCTTTTATATTTTGTTGTTTCTTTATATTCTGTTAGTCCCTCGTTTTTAACTTTGCTGGGGTATTTTTTTCCAATGTTGGACATTCAGCATAAGCTTGGGTAATCTTTGAGTTATTGGAAATTTGTGAGATAAATTGTTTTGAGACAGGGTCTCACTATGTGGCCCTCAGACTCCACCTGCCTCAGCCTCCCACGTGTGGGATCACAGGCATATACCATCACACTCTACCATACATAATTTTATATCTAGCCTGGTAGACTCATGTCCTTTGACTCCTGAAGTGTATGCAATGGCCCATGAGGAAGGTAGATGTACTTTTGTAAAGTTTACAAAATCAAGTAACCTGGAGAACATGTGACCAGAGTTCTGCCAGGTGCTGAAGGATGCGACCGCGATATCCCAGAGCCAAGTTATGTGACTTGGATGACCCAGCCCTGCCACTTGGCTCATCTATGCTTCACTGAAGAGTTTAGATTTCCATAAATCCATTCTTTTCTAAGGTGTCTTCTGTCATTTACTTTAACTAGTTAGTTTGTTCAGTTTGATGTCTTCCAGGTGTTTAGTTGGATTTAGGGAATTACCATCCTCAGCAAATACCTCTTCCAGGGCAGGGGCAGAAACTCAGTGGTGGGGTATTTATCCGCAGGCATGAGGCCCTAGGGCTTGCTCCCTAGAATTGCCAAAAATGTGTTGGGGGAGCAGAGATTACCATGAGGGGGACAAGGGGAGATGAGGACTGTGGAGGGGCGTAATCATGCTGATACGTGTGTATGAAAATGTTATCATGAATCTATTCTGTGTGCCAACCAAAGCAAACCTTGAAAGCCGGGGGGCGGGGGGTGGAGAAGGAAGGAGAAGAAAGGGCAGGGATGGAGGGTGGAAAAAAATTTCCCTTCCAGAGAACAGCGTGGCTCATAGTCAAAAAAACCTCTGGCAGTTTCCAGGACATTTTCATGTGCGTGTTGCTTGTGAAGCCTGTTTGTAAGGATTTTCTGGACCTTCTTGATGGGTTTAGTGAGCGCTGGTGCTGGTATGGAAACGCTCCTGAGTTATTGGAGTTCCATCACCTAAATACGGACAGACGCTGTGTCTCAACCCTGTGGGCCCTCTGTGTTCTCCGTGTGTCTTAATTATCCCACAACAATATTAAGTGAATCTAGACTTCAATTTCATCCTTCTTGCAGAGAAATATCTCTATAATTGCTTACATATATATATAAAACATAATATAATATATATTTTTAGAATTTATGTATTAAGGAACTGTACTCACAGTCCTGACTCATAAAATGCATGGCATTTTATCATGTTAATTTTCAAAATCCAAGGAGATGCGTACCTTTGGATCATCATTTAATTTGCTCATGTCTTCTTATATTATTAGTTTTGTGATTGAACTATCCTTGCATTTCAAGGATTCCATTTTCTCTGTGATACAATGTCTTTTGGGTGGCTTTTAGGACTTTGCCTCTGTATTCCTGACTTCATCCAGTCCTCCAATTGCTTCCCCTCAGCAGTCAGCCAGGGACACTTCCTGCAACATACTGTTCACCTCCTCCCGAAACCTGTTATTGAAAATTCAATGTAGAGTCCTTTTATTTGAAGATTATTAGTCCCCCGATGAGTTTCTGCATTTATTTCCTCCCTTACCAATCAATCTGCAGAGGCGTCCTTCATCTTGAACCAAGTTTAAGAACTTTAATTTGGTGTAGAGAGAATTACCAATACAGTAGCATGTGTACAAACTTCTTGTAACTTCTTCTTCCTGTCTGACTTCTGAGTGTTTTACAAATTGTCATCTCTTTGTCTATGTTAAAGCTTCAGGGAATTTGATTTCCTTAGCATTTAGGTTTTTTGTATTTTTTGTTCTGTTTCGTTTTCTTCCTAATCACAGCTTTAGTTTTTGCTTCTCTTCTGTGCTCTTTTCTTCTCTGCAATGTTTACTGAGCAAGGAATGTATCTTCTCTTTTTCATTTTGAAGACGGAAATATTACGTGCTTTCGTTGGCTTTTTCGGTAAAGCTTAATTTTAATGTACTTGGATGTCCATTTTTGTTATTTTCTAAATGTCTTTTATCAGGTTCTTGATTTCCCCCCATCATTCTAGCTGGTTTTTAGAAGAATGTTTTAAGACAACATTGTAACTTGTAATTTGATTTTATGTGCCTGCTTCTTTTAAAGATTTATTGTTTTTGTTTTGTATTCATGTGTATGTGTGTGCCAGTGTGAGTTTATGTGTACCATGTGGGTGCAGGAGCCTGCAAAGACCAGAGGAGAGCAAAGAATCCCCTGGAACTGGAGTTACAGGCGGTTGTGAGGTACCATGTTGGTGCTGGAAACTGGACCCGGGTCCTCTGGAAGAGCAGCCTGTGCTCTAACCACTGAGCAATCTCTCAGGTCTTTGTCAAGGCTTTTATTATAAAATTTTAGTTAGATGTAAAACAGCAAGTGATAGAATTAGTTAATATTCTTTGAGTAATTCTAAAGAAATTATGTATTGTTTCATTCTTAGGCTTTAGAATTTTGTCTGCTTTGTCTGGGTAGCATTTTAACACTTTCCTCAAGCTGAATTTTGTTAGTTTCTAACTGCGTTCACGCATCCTTTCCTTGTGTGCTTGGTTGATATTTTTTTGGGTGCATATAGATCCAGCTACTAAATCTTCAGTGTGTTCTGTGTCGGGTTTGTGCAACCATCAATTTCTTTCACTTTGCGTGCTCTCTCTTGAATGACTGCCACCTTTACTTTTTTCTATTAGCACAGCTGTATAGCTATTGTATTTTCTAATTTTGGGTTACTTTGTGACTTTTTTAAAAAATATGTTCTCATGTTCTGCATACTATTGAAATATATTTTAGAAATTAGACTGAACATTTTTGCTTTGTAATGGGTGTTTCAATAGTATTTTTATTTAACTTCCATTCTTTTTTTCTCTTACATAAAGCTTTTAGACTTTTGATTGAATTCAAGTCACCCAAGTAACCATTTTCATAGCTTATATTTTTCTGCTTTAAGACAGCTTGTAAGCATTTTAAAGGGCCTGAAGGAAAGAAACTTCCTGCTAATCACTATATCATCATGTCACATGAGCATGCATTATCGAATGAAATGTAGACACCTCTTGGCTTCCACATTCTACCCTGACAAACACAGCAACTTTTCTGCCTTAGTGGAGCTTTCTTTGCTTCTATAGTTCTTTATTTCTCTTCTGAAATGCTTATTCTTTTCATGTTTTGAGCCTAAAGCTTATTTGATCCTTCTTCTGTTACGATATTGTTGTCTATGTCAAATTTTAAATATGCCATTCAAATTCTTTTTTGTGCCCAAAATACTACCAACCCACCTCATTTTATTATCTTCTCAGTTGCTCTATGCAACTCCTTAAAATTTAATAAACCATAGCATTTCATTAATTATACTTCATGAAGAATTTTGAAAAAAAGAAAATTTAGACAGTTAAGTCCTTTTTAATGAACACTTCATGAAATATCCTTTATCTAAAGGTCACCACTACTCTTGGTTAACATCCATGTGAAATGTTGAACGTTTACCTCAATTTTCTTCTAGTACTTTCTCCCTTGTTACGGTGGAAAACTTGTCAGGAAAAGAACGATAAGCACAATTGAAGTTGTTCTCCACACAGTATCGGCTTCTCAAAGGCATCACATTCTTGACAACATCTTTAACAGCAACCCTAAATTAACTCCAATTTAGATGAAAGTTTTATCACTTATGGTGCGCATGGCATTGAAAGTTGAAAACAGTAGCAAGTACTGAGTGGGGAGATAGATAGTCACCGAGATGAAGGACCAGAATATGAACGCCCAAGTGCTACTCTTGGTTAATGTCGGCATTCCCAGCATCAGTGCACCCCCTACTGACTGAAGTCCAGATGGAGCTGTTTGGAAACACCATCTACTGAATGTCATGAAACACAACCCACCAACTTCCCTATGAAGAATCTCTGCCAACTGTCTAAGAACCTCTGTTGGGTCTTCAAGAGCTTGTGATGATACCTCAACCCTGTTACATGGAACTCAACACACTCAGCATCTGAATGAACTGTCTCTCTGTTTCCCAGCAAACATTCAGACCACACCAGTAGGAACATGAGAGGATACAAGGATGGCCAACAGTCCTCACATCCTAAATCCTTCTGCAGGAACGAGACTCCTTCACCAAATCCTGAGTTTGGCTTGTCTCCTGCCAATGTGAAGACCGGGTCACCATTCCAAGTGCACAACTGTCCCCAGTCCCCTTCAGCACCTCTTCGCATGCCTTGCTGACCCCCAGGTCCTTCTTTCTCTTTAGAGCCCCATGAAACACTTCTTTCCTTCATGAGCCAACTAACAGACGGGGTTTTGAACACTAGAGAATGTTTGGTTCTGTTTTCAATTTTACCCTACTACAGACAACTCTGTGGTCTGCATCAGTTTTTTGGATATTCAGTTGCAGAGAGCTCCATCAGTGGGAATCACCAGGACCAATAGGAACCTTTGAGACTTTCCCCAGCTAGTCACCCTCCAGAAAGGTTACGTCAGTCCATATTTTAAGTAGAAGTACATGGAAATCTCTGCGTCACCTCACAGGTGCCAGCTCTGGACACATGGTGTATTTTGATTTCATAATTCAGAAGCCCCAAACTAGTATGCGCTTTTAATTTGCATTTAATGCCTCTCATCAAGTGGGGCACTGAGTCACATAATTCACGACAGACTCCTTTTCAGTCAACTGTCTGCTTAAAGAGTTTTTCTTTTCTAAAAAAATTTAGTAGGCTTTTGGTGGCTGGTATGGGTTTTTTTTTTTTTTTTTTTTGGTTTTCCGAGACAGGGTTTCTCTGTGTAGCTTTGCGCCTCTCCTGGAGCTCACTTGGTAGCCCAGGCTGGCCTCGAACTCACAGAGATCCGCCTGGCTCTGCCTCCCGAGTGCTGGGATTAAAGGCGTGCGCCACCAACGCCCGGCTGGTATGGGTTTTAATAAACTAAGAAAACGTATTCTTGATGCTTTGTATGTGCTGTTTGCACATTCTCTTTTCCTTTCGGTGTTTTTTTATGTTTTCCCATGCTTCTGAATATATATCTGTCCTATATATTCACTTGAATTGTACAAGACCAATGGGCTCTAGTGTTTTCTCTCTGGTTGATGAGGGTTGACTTTGACACACTGCCTGAGGTAATCGAGCATGCCCTTTGCCCCAGGTTCTTAGCTGCCTCTCCCAGCACTTCACTCCCCCGATCCCTTCCCTCCCTTTGGACTCAAATTCAAGTGCCGCTATCCCGCACACACTAAGGTTGGTTTGAAAGCTACCCATTTCTCTCTGCCCGTCTTTTTTAGCCCAGTATCACAGTGTCTTCAAAGTTGTGACAACATCCCATGGTGTTGTCCAGTGAGTCAGGACCTTCTCTTTGCCATTTCAGCGAGTTCCTGATGATCCCCCTCACTTTAGCCTTCCTAATGAGTGTTAGAATCACTCTGTCAGGTTCCTAGAGTGTCCTATGGAGATTTTTATTGGAGTTTCATTAAACTCATTTAGGGGTAGTTGACAACAAGGAAACATGCTCTTTCTGCCCAGTAGCATGGTATACTACAGTCAAGTTTCTTATAACACTCTCTTCAAAATGTTTCTGGGACTGGAAAGATGGCCCCATGGTCAAAAGCACTTGCTGCTCTTGAAGACCAGAGCTCAGCTCCCAGGACCCACACTGGGAGGTTCACAAGCCCCTGTCACTCTGGCTCCAGGGCTTCTGGCACTCTCTTCTGCATTCCTCAGGTACCTGCACTCACATGCTCACATATGTGTATGTGCATACACACAACACATACACAGGGAGAAATAAACATAATAAAAATATATCCATTAAAAAAGAAATTGCTTCTGATTTCTTTGATTTAGAGCCTATATGCCTCTTGCTGATTTTCTTCTAGAAAATCCACATTTTGAACAGAATTTTGTATCTGATGTTTACAAGTGATCATTGATGGTATGAACTGAATGTGAAGTTTGAGTTTTTTAATTAATTTTGCATAAAACATAAATGTAGCTGGAGTTTTCCTGTGTCCACCCGGCTCCTGCAGCCACTCAGATCCAAGTAAACACATAGAGATTTATATTACTTATAAACTGTATGGCTGTGGCAGGCTTCTTGCTAGCTAGATCTTACATCTTAAATTAACCCATTTCTATAAATCTATACCTTGCCATATGGCTCGTGGCTTACCAGTATCTGTACATAGAGCTTCTCATGGCGGCAGCTGGCAGCATCACCTGACTCAGTCTTCCACTTCCCAGCATTCTCCTTGTCTGTTTATCTCACCTATACTTTCCTGTCTGGCTACTGGCCAATCAGTATTTTATTTATCAACCAATCAGAGCAACAGATTCACAGTATACAGAACATCCCACATCCCTTTTCTGTCTAATCAAAAAGGAAGGATTTAACTTTAACATAATAAAATTACATATAACAAAACAGTAATCAAGCAAGAATTACAGTTATAATATCCAGTCTATCTGTATTTGGCAAAATTAAAGAAAATATTCTATCTAGAATATATTTGTGAGTCTAAAGTTTTATATCTAATTTATCTTTTATCATAACAAAGGAAAATTATAACTATCTAGTCTTCAACTACATCAAAGATCTCAGAAAGATACAATATTACCTGAGAAATGGGAGAAGGATGCAAGCAACTTTCAGGAGTCTTGCGAGAGTAGACAGAGAAAGCTGACAGCCTGGACAGTCACTTAATGTTCCTTTGTAAAGTTGGGGCATCTGTCTTCAGCCCACAAGCCTAGAGCCTCTCAGTCACTTCTCTCTGTGTCCTGTAGAATGTCTGGCAGTTTCCTCTGTGAAGCAGGAACCTGAAGGACCATTTTGTCAAGCAAAGTTCAGTGGTCACCTTCCTATGGGTCCTGCATGTCCAGTCGATGCATCATTTTGTCAAGCAGTCTAGGCAAGAACAGTTTCTTGCCCATATGGCTATTTTTGCCAAAAAGAAGATAAACTCCATAGTGAGTGTCTTTGATGCCCATCCTCCTCTCTGAAGTAAATTGGTGCTGCCAGGAGCAGGTTCGTCTCATTGTCCAGAAAAGTCTAAGTTCTTAAAACATTTTAAATGCCATATTCTGTAGGTCTTTGAAGTGTTTGAAGATTCCCTACCTAACTGAATTATATCTATGTATACCTAGAAAACTTAACATGACTATAAGTTTGACTATCATAGAAGACTAATTATTATTCTGTATTTTTAAATTATCTATTACAATTTAAATGAGCTACATAAACATAATACCTCAAACGAGAGTAGAAATATATATACAGTATAACAAAATTAAGTTTAAACTTGTATCAATAAACTAAAATCCATAGCAATGTAAAACATTTCTAAACAAGTTGTTCTTTAAAAGTAGGTTCATTAATCTACCATTTCATCCTATAATATCTATACTATCCCCTTTTCTTCTTTAGAAAGAGATTGTATTTATAATCAATCTGTTTTAAATAAAAATATTGGTTTTTCTCTGTCCCACACCAGATATGGGACTGAAGAATCTCTCAACCTTTTCTTTTAGCAATATGCTTGGGTTTACAGAAGGAGTGAGCCAATTCCTTCTCCAAAGCCAGCTTGGTATATTTGGGAATTTGGGTGTAGTTTCTCATACTACCTCCTGCTAGGTGAGGGTGCTGTATTCTTATGGGGACATAATGAAAATTTTAGGATTATGGAGTAGTCCATGAGGCTGATTGTCTGAGCCAGTTGCCTTGAAACCGTTCTAGATGTTGGATCATCTGGGCCATGGTGTCATCGGAGACCTTTCAGGGGATCTTGGCTGGTCAAACCTGATATATCTTAATCTGGAACTTTCTCACCTTTATTTGATCTGAGACTCCAGTCCATCACAGTACAGCCCACTTTTAGGGATGGTCTCCCCACATGCATTAACCCTATCTAGGTGATATAATCTCTCACAGACACGCCCAAAGATCTGTTTCCATATTATTCTAAGTCCCATCAGGTTGATGATCGACATGAACCATCACAGATGCCATTTGAAGACATGAGAAACAACCTTGCTTCCTGCATCACTCTTGGGAAACATGAAAATGTAAAGGAAAAAGACTAGGCATCAACTGTGGTCTTCCATCCTTCTCTGTGTTCCAAAGAGCCTCAACACATGCATACCAGTGGCTGTTTTCCCATCCTCTAGCAGTCCTTGTATATGTGCTTAGAGCAGAGGTCTGTGTAGATTTAAGGCACCATTACGGGGTTGGGGAGGTAAATCATTCACTAAAGTGCTTGCCCTTTAGGCTTGAGGACATGAGTGCAATCACAGAACCCACATAAAATGTCAGGTATCTGTTGCTGTAAAGAGACAACACCATGACCATGGCAACTCTTACAAAAGAAAACATTTCACCGGAGCTAGTTTGCAGTTTCAGAAAAACATTTAATGTGGTGGCTTACATTTTCAGAGGTTTAGTTCATTATCATCATGGCAGCATGCAGACAAATATGGTACTGGAGAGGGAGCCAGGGTTTCTACATCTTGATCCTCAGGCAACAGGAAGTGAACTGAGATACTAGGTATAGCTTGAGCATAGGAACCTCAAAGCTCACCTCCAGTGACACACTTCCTCCAACAAGGCCACACCCACTCCAACAAAGCCACACCTCCTAACTGTGCCACTCCCTACTGGGGCCATTTTCTTTCACACCACCACACCAGGGATAGTGGCACATGGCTATGGTCCCAGGACTGAGGAAGCAGAGGCAGAAACATTCCTGGGGGTTACTGGCCAGTCAGCCTAATTTAATCAATAAGCTCCAAGCCAGTAAGAGACCTTGTCACAAAGGAAGTGAGTGACCAGACTCCTGCGATTGCCATCTGGCTTTCTCACATGTGTACACATATGAATACACTGGCACACACATAATCATCATCATCAACATTGTCATAATCATCTTCCAACATCATCATTGTTGTCACTGTCTGTGACGAGCTCTTATTGTTAATGTAACATACAATCCATTAAAGGGGATTTCCTGGTTGGATTTCTGTTTCACTTTGAGTTCTAGCTCTTAAGAATATGTCTTACTCCCTCGCTTCCCCAGAAGATACAGTAAAGCTGTTTGTCAAATATTTCCTTGATGAAATTGGAAGCAGAAGGAACTGGGTACATGCTGGTGCAGCCCAAAACTGAACTTACCTGCAGCTGTGTGGCCATGCTCAGGGGCTGGCTGGGGACTTTTCAATCTATCCTCTGAACACTTCTAATTGGGACATAAATTGGCTTACCAAGGACATATGGATCAACATATTTTATCTTGGCCTTGGACCCAAACACAGCAGCTGTTCTTTCAACTGAAGGCAGTTTGGGCTATGGGCACAAGCCTCCTCTGAGACCTGCTCTGAGCAGCCTGCTGGACCACAGTCCTGCTTCTCCCAACTCTGATCTCCTTAGATGTGCTCTTGAGTCCAAGGGAGCTGGTGAGGCCCCTGGTTGGATCTGAGTGCCTGCTGGTCCTCAGCTTATAATTGTGTGTTCAGTCTGGTTTAGGGACCTTCGCAGCATGCTTTACAAGTTCTAAATTTTGTAAATTGGTTAGGTTCATTAACTGTTCCCACTCCTGCTGAGCCCCACTGCTAAGTGATACTGGGTGTGCTTAGACGCTATGGCTCAACTGACTCCGTGTTGATTCCCTTATGGATTCGATAACTACTTGCTGAGCAGCAGTTCTATGCCCAGCACTGTGCTAGGAACTTGTCAGCATACATGTACAGTGACAGAGATTATCTCCGCCCAGGGGGCAGCCTGATGTTCCCTCTCCACATACTGTCTCAGGCAGACCTGAGAAGACCAAGACCCTGGACTCTTGCAGGTTTCTGGATCCCTCCAATCCAGTTCAGTGTGCTTCATTGTCCAGATGCTATCGATGGATATTTTATTTAAAAAATCCTCTTGGCACATTTCCAGCACACTGTTGGAGCAACCAACAAAATGGACAAGTTACAGAGTGAGAAGTGAGTTTACAGTTGTGAAGGATGCGGGCTTGGTTCTGTTTGCCTTGAGAGAACATATGATGGGTATGGTCATTTGAATAAGAATGGCCCCCATAGACTCAGATATCTGAATGCTTAATAAGATTAGAAGTGATCTTATTGGAGTAGGTGTGTCATTGGGGATGGGCTTTGAGGTTTCAAAAGCCCATGACTGGCCCAGTCTCTCTCTCTCTCTCTCTCTCTCTCTCTCTCTCTCTCTCTCTCTCTGCTTCTCTGAGGTTGTAACTCTCAACCGGTTTCCAACACCATATCTGCCTGCATTATGATAACGGATTAAACCTCTGGAGCTGTAAGCAAGTTCACAATTAAATGCTTTCTTTTAAAAGAGTTGCCTTGGTCATGGTGTCTATTCATAGCAAGAGAACAATGTTTAAGACAATAGGAGTGGAGGATAATATCTTCATGCTGTTACTTCCTAAGTGTTGTTCCAGGTGACACTTGGGTATTCAAAGGCTGTGCAGCTTACTGGCAGGCACTGGCCAGCCACGGTCTGCTTTCCATGTTGGACATCAGTAATCTAATTTAGTCTTTATGATCGTTCATCTTGACTGTCAACGCAACTGGATTTGCAATCACTTAGGAGCCACACCTGGGCATGTCTGTGGGGTGTTTCCAGAAACCCACCCTTAATGTGAGGAGTTCAATCCATAGGCTAGAGTCCTGGACCAAATGGAAAGGAGACAGTGAGCTGAGCCACCCCCTCCCTCCCTCCCTCTCTCTCTCTCTCTCTCTCTCTCTCTCTCTCTCCCTCTCTCTCTCAGCTTCTTGACCTGACTGTGGACACATGACTGGCATCTCATGCTCCCACCTCCACCCGTTCCCCACCATGATGAACTGTATAGCAAACATGAGCCAGGGGAAAGTGTCCCTCCAGGTGCCTCTGCCGGGGTTCCGGCACAGCAGTGGGACACGCAGCCTGTGCTAGCTGCCTTTGCCCTGCTTGACAGCCTGCTAAGCCTGCAGCCAACTGCCCACAAGGGCATCTTGATCCCCAGGGCCTTGGAAAAGAACTATTTTTGAAGACCTCATCCAAGAACCTTCTACCTCCAATGGCACCACATGTCAGGCTGCCCTGCTCTGGGACTCTGTCTGTAGGATGCTATTACATTTTAAGGTGCCAGGCCAGGCCTTACAAGATGGCTCATGGCAGACAACTGACTCTTCTTTCCACCATTCCTCCTTTATATGCTGCTTCTTTGTTTTATTCTCTGTTGGTTTATTATTATTATTATTATTATTATTATTATTATTATTATTATTTGGGTTGTTTCAGTTAGGGTCTCAGGGAGCCCAGACTAGCCTGAAACTTGTTACATAGCTAAAGATGATATTAGAGCTTCTTATTCCTTGCCTCCACCTCCCACGTGGAGTTACTGACTTATGTCACCATGCCCAGCTTATGTGGTACGGAGGACCAAGCCCATAGCCTCATCACCTGCAAGGTAGGCATTCTCCAACTAAGCGCCACCCTCAAGCCTTTTAAATATAATTTCTGAAACATACACAGAATGTTTCTTCCAAGGGAGCTCTCAGGAAATCCACAATAAAGCAAAACACCAACTTTACCCCAAATTCTTTTTTTTAAAACATTTTTATTTATTGGGGGAAGGGCACATGCATGCCATACCATGTGTATGGAGATGAAAGGACAACTTCAAGGTATTGGTTCTCTCCTTCAATTGTGTGGGATCTGGGACTCAAACTGACATTATCATGCTGAGCCATCTCGCCAAATAGAATCCACCCAGTATTTGTCACATGCCACTTATGTTGAGAACATTGTCTGGCGTGGACCGTCTCACCCAGTAACAAGTAAGGGATACCCAGTAGGTCAGGCTCTGATTGCCAGCAGCTGTACTTTACTGTGGCCGGCCTGGCCCTCAGAATATAGAAGGGTGGCACATCACCCAAGTGCATAAGACATAAATATTCATGTTGTAGTTGAGTCACACCTTAGTCTCGCCCACAACCCAGTGACAAATTAGTCTTGTCAACAACCCAGTGGCAAAAGGATCCAGCCAGGAATTGGACAGAGTCATCTTGCAGCTCTTTGCCTCCACTTCCTACCTCTGATGTGGGAATAATAGTCTACTTCTCCTAGTTACTAGATCCCAGGCTAGCCAATGAGGGAACAGATAGGAAGTTTGGAGCCTCTGTAGACAAAGACAAGATGCCAGCTCAGCCCAGATGGTTCCCAGGCACTTGCCAGTGAAAGGATTTGGCTCATAGGTGTGAAAGAGGTGAGTTTGATCCTTTGAAACTGTGGGCAGCTGAACCCCTCTCAGCAAATGGATCTGTGGTTACTCTCACTGTCCCCAGTCAACCCACTGGACACGGATAGTTAGCTCTCACAGGTCATCAAGGTAAATATCAGCAAGAATGGGCCACTCAAAGAGAAGCCATCTGAACCTGTCCCTAGCCAACATGCAGCTGCAAATGTCTCTATTCCAAGATCCCTGTGGAGGCCGAAGGGGAGCCCCCTGCAAGGCCCAAGTCTGTTCAAGGCCTGGTCCATTCTCCTCCAGCATAGCTAGAGAACTACCTTGCCTCCAGTCAAGTACTGCCGAGTTCCACAGAAGAGGTAGGCTCTGTCCCCTTGGGCAAACCTAATTATGCCTCTCACAAAAAGAATAAATCCTGGCTCACAGACTGCTATGCTCTCCCCATTGGTGGCATGAAAGACCTACAGCCATGTGGGCCATGGTCATCAAACAGCAGGCCATCCTTTGAGTGACTTCTAATCATTCAAACAAGGAAAAAGGAAAGAAAAGAAAAGAAAGGGTTCACGCACACCCCTCCCAGTGTTTCTCTGCACCTCCTCAGGTCTTCCAGAGCCTGGCAGCTGGCTTTGGACCTCCTCCTGTCCCTGTGTTCTTCTGAGGAGATAAGGACCAAAAACATCAATCAGATGAATAAGAGACAAAAGGATTTGGGAACAACTCCTTCAGGGCACACATACAAGATGACATTTCAGCATCCAGTAAGGGTTTTTAGCCAAATTACATACCCCTGTGTGAAAGAGTCTTTCCATGGAAAATGCTTTTAGCATAGAAAGAGAGAGAAGTAATTTAGGTAGATGCACCACCAGGTGATGGGAGATTGCTAACAAGGCAAACTGGCTCAGCTTTAAAATAAAAAAAAAAATCACCCTTTTGTGAGTAAAGCAGATACCTCAGTGAGAGAGAGAGCTTGTTTGCCTCACAAACATGAGAACCTGAGCTTAGTCCTGAGAACCTGTGTTTGAAGGGGGAAAAGTACTGAGCATATCCCCTTGCTACCTCTATGCTAGGGAGGTAAAAGCAAGGTGGTCCATGGACTCACTGGCCAGCCAGCCTAGCCAACTTGAGCCCCAGGCCAGAGAGAGCCCTGTCTCAAAAAACACAGTGAACAGTACTTGAGAAACAATGATCTAGGTTGTCGACAGGCCTGCACATTGCATACATATGTGCATACCTGCGTATACACAGACACACACACACACACACACACACACACACACACACACACACACAAGAAGTTACCCCTCGCTTCTCAGGATGAGAAATTACTGAAATTGCTGAGAGGCAGGAACTTAAGGATAGTTTGGTTAGGGGCATGAGAAATGGAAAGCAGGGGAATCTCATCTGGACAAAAGTTCTGGACAGTCACCTGAACTGTTCTAGTGGGAACAAGGTTGAGTTTGACTAGGGTTTCTTTAAAAAAAAAATAATAATTAGTTATCTGTTTATCTATTGTGGGCATGTGTAGGGGTCAGAGGACAATGTATGGGAATCAGTATTCTCTTTCAACCATGTGGGTCTTGGGGATCAAACCCAAGTCTTCAGGCTTGGCAGCAGGTGCCTTCACCTCTGGAGCCATCTCATGAACCCTGAACCACAGTCTTGTTAAATCCAAAGTGATGTGAGAGTCTTCTGGTAGATGAGTTTCCTTGACAGAGGCCTTATGGGCTCAACTCAGGGCTGGAAGGACCGAAACCTCTGGGACTTCTGCTCTGGTCACTCCTTCTGGCTAGTTGAACACTTCAAGCAAAAGCAGAGGGTTGTTGTGGTCTGTGCCTGCATTCTGCTGGTCATTTCTGTCACTCACTCAGTGGCCAGAGAGACTCTGGCAGCATCTCATGAAGGCCACCTGGAACAGGAAGTGCAAGGCGGAGAGTGGTCCAGGGTTTTGCAGGAAAGCTTCCTAAACATGGCTGCCCTCCCATCCTTCCCTTTGGCTCAACACTCCTAAACTTCTCACACTAAGTCCTTGTTGGAACTTTCTTCTAACTGCTCTTTCCAGAGTCCTACTTGTTGGGGTTTGTCTTTGTCAGGGTTACTATCATGACGAAGAGCAACTTGGTGAGAAAAGCATTTATTTCACTCCAAGCTCTATATAACAGTTCATCACTGAAAGCAGTGAGGACAGGAACTCAAACATGGCAAGAACCTGGAGGCAGGAGCTGATGCAGAGACCATGGAGGGGTGCTGCTTACTGGCTTTCTCAGCCTGCTTTCTTATAGAACCCAGGACCACCAGCCCAGAGATGGCACCACCCACAATGGGCTGGGCCCTCCCCCATCAATCACTAATTAAGAAAATGCCTACAGCCGGATCTTATGGAGGCATCTTCTCAATTAAGGTTCCTTCCTTTCAGATGACTCTGGCTTGTGTCACGTTGACAGAAACTAAGTGTCATAGGGCTTTTCCTTTTTTGCTTGTTTTGTTTTTCTCTGTGTAGCCTTGGCTGTCCTGGAACTCACTCTGTAGACGAGGCTGGCCTCGAACTCACAGAGATTCACCTGCCTTTGTCTCCCAAGTACTGGGACTGAAGGCATGTGCCACCACCGCCAGGCCACAGGGCTTTCCTTAAATATTTTTGTTTTGAGATTATAATACAATGACATCATTCCCTAACCCTTCCCCTTTCTCCCTCCAACCCCTCCCATGTACCTTGCCTTGTTTGCTTTAAATTCACAGCTTCTTTTTTTTAATTGTTGTTATACAATGTGTGTGTGTGGGGGTGTTTTCTAAATACATAAACACAACGTGCTCAGTCTATATAGTGTTACTTGTATATGCATGTTGCCAGGACTAGTCATTTGGTATTGGGTAACCAATTGGTATGATCTTCCACTGAAGAATGGACAATGAAGTGTGGTTTGTATACACAATGAGACACTGTTCAGCTGCAAAGAAAAATGAAATTTTCATGTAAATGGATGGGACTAAAAAAGATTTTATTGAGTGAGGTAACCCAATGTCATGTTTTCTCTCATATGAGGCTCCAAGCTCCAATCTTCAGATTCGAGTACATATCCTGGAGTAACTGCAGAAGTCAAGAAAGTAAAAGGAACCATTGTGGGGCAGTGGGATAGAGGAGCAATTGTTGTGGAATATTATTTTAAGATGTGTCATATTGTTTATGCTGTGGAACATTTGTTTAATGATGGAAAGATGTGTTGCATTCTTTTATGTTGCATTTGTTTAACTCTGTAAAGATGTGTTACTTTGCCTGTCTAAAACACCTTATTGGTCTAATAAAAAGCTGAACATCCAATAGTGAGGCAGGAGAAAGGATAGGGAGGGCTGGCAGGCAGAGAGAATAAATAGAGAAATCTGGGAGGAGAAAATCAAGGAGCAAGATAAAAAGGAGAGGAGAAGGAGAGAGGGCGCCAGGGGTCAGCCACCCTGCCACACAGCCAGATACGGAGTAAGAAGTAAAGAAAGGTATATAGAATAAGAGAAAGGTAAAAGTCCAGAGGCAAAAGATAGATGGGATAAATTTTAAAAAGATGGCTAGAAACAAGCCAAGCTAAGACTGGGCATCCATAAGAAAGAATAAGTCTCCGTGTATTTATTTGGAAGCTGGGTGGTGGGCCCCCAAAGAGTAAAGAGCAAAGAGTGAAGCAAACAACAAAAACCAATGGAAAGAGGGACAGCAGGGTTCAAGTGATCTGATGGAGAAATGGAAAAATGGGAGGGGTCTAATTAGGAGGGTGATAAATACAGAAGGAGAGAAGGGGTAAAATAACAATAAGGATGTTTCAAAAAGTCATAATGAATAACACTGTTAACTATCTACCTAAAAGTATCTATAATACTTGTAAGTCAATGTATAAATATACATATATAGTTTGAATGTTGCGTTTAATGATTTATTTTATGTGCATTTGTGTTTTGCCTGCATGTGTGTCTGTGTAAGGGTGTCAGATCACCTGGAACTGAAGTTATAAACAGTTTGAATTACCATCTGGGTGCTGGGAATTGAACCTGGGTCCTCTGGAAGAGCAGTCGATGCTCTTAACTGCTGAGACATCCCTACAGAGCCCCCTTTGGAGTCAGAAGAACAGAGACCCCCATCCCACCCCCATTGTCCAGCCCCCTAACTCTGACAGAGACTCCCAGCTAGACCAGTGGTCCCTGCTGGCTGCCAGAAATACAGACCACAAAGACCAGAAGACCAAAGAGGAAACAGAAACCAAGCAACAAAACACCCATCCAACAAAGACAAACTCAGAAATTGGCTCCTAGACCTATATTCATCCCAAACCCAGATGCCTAGACACCAGTGTAAGAAAACAATCAACAACAGCCAGAGAAATATGGCACCACCAGAGCCTAGCCATCCCACTACAGTAAGGCTTGAATATTCTAACACAGTAGAATCACGAGAAAATGACATTAAAACCAACTTTATGAAGATGATAAAGGTCCTTAAAGAGGAAATGAATAAATCCTTTAAAGAAATCCAGGAAAACACAAGTGAATGATGGGAGGAAAAGAATAAGTCTATTAAAGAATCCAAAACAAACAAACACACAGATAAATTAAACTGTTTAAGACTCGAAGGCAGAATAGAAATCAAGCAATAAAGAAAACACAAATGGAGGGAATCCTGGAGAAGGAAAAATCTAAGTAAGTGAACTACAGATGCAAGCATTCCAACAAAATACAAGTGATGAAAGACAGAATCTCAGGCATAGAGGATATGATAGAAGAAGTTGATACATCAGTCAAAGAAAATGTTAATCTAAGAAATTCTTGACACAAAACACCCAGGGTATCTGAGACACTATGAAAAGACCAAATCTAAGAAAAATAGGAATAGAAGGAAAATCCCAAGTCAAAGGCCCAGAAAATATTTTTAATAAAACCATAGAAGAAAATTTTCCTCATCTAAAGAAGGAGATGCCTATAAAAGTACAAGAAGGTTATAGAACACCAAATAGATTGTACCAGAAAAGGAAGTTGCCTCCCACCAACACATAATAACCAAAACACTAAACATACAGAACAAGAAAGAATATTAAAAGTTGCAAGGGGAGCGGGGCAGTGGTGCTACATGCCTTTAATCCCAGCACTCAGGAGGCAGAGGCAGGCAGATCTCTGTGATTTCAAGGCCAGCCTGGGCTACAGAGTGAGTTCCAGGAAAGGCTCCAAAGCTACACAAAGAAACCCTGTCTCAAAAAAAAAAAGTTGCAAGGGGAAAGGACCAAGTAACTTCTAAAGCCATTACAACTTCTCAATGGAGACTCTAAAAGCCAGAAGGGCCTAGACAGATGTCTTACAGACTCTAAGAGACTGTAGATGTCACCCAGACAACTATACCCAGCAAAACTTTCAATCGTCATAGATGAAAAAAACAATATATTCCATGACAAAGTCAAATTTAAACAATATCTCTTCACAAATTCAAACCTACAGAAGGTACTAGAAGGAACACACAAACCCAACGAGGTTAACTACATCCGTGAAAAGGCAGTAAATAAATCATCTCACACCAACAAAACCAAAAGAAGGGAAGCTTGCATGCGCACGCAAGCACGCACGCATGCACACTCGCACACAATACCACCACAATCAACAACAACAAATAACAGGAACAAACAATAATTGGTCATTGGTATTCTCAATATCAAAGGACTCAATTGCTCAATTAAAAAAAAAACATAGGCTAACAGAACAATGTAAAAACAGGATCCATCCTTCTACTGCATACAAGAAACACACCTCAACATCAAAGATAGACATTACTTCAGAGTAAAGGGTTAGAAAAAGAATTTCCAAGCAAATGGACCCAAGAAGCAAGCTGATGTAGCTATTCTAATATCTAACAAAATAGACTTCCAACCAAAATTAATCCAAAGAGATAGGGAAGGACACTTCATACTCATCAAAGGAAAAAAATCCACCAAGACAACATCTCAGTTCTTAACATATTTGCCCCAAATGCAAGGGCACCAACATTTTTAAAAGAAACATTACTAAAGCTTAAATCACACATCAAACCTCACACATTAATAGTGTGAGGAGACTTCAATATCACACTGATGGGGGAATGTCTTTCTGTATGCTGCGAATATGTGTTGCTCTGATTGGTTGATAAATAAAGCCATTTGGCCTATGGCAAGGTAGCTTAGAGGCAGGGAGGAAATTCAAAGAAAGAGCCCGGAAGAAGACAGGGAGAGCTGCCAGCAAGCAGCCCAAGGAACAACATGTAATGGCACACAGGTAAAGCCACGGAACATGTGGCGATACATAGATTAATAGTTATGGGCTAATTTATGATATAAGAGCTAGCTAGCAAAAGGCTTGAGCCATGGCCATACAGTTTTAATTAATATAAGCCTCTGTGTGTTCGTTTTCTGAGCAGCTGTGAGACCGCGAGGCTGCAGGAGCAAGGAAAAACTTACAGCTACATCCCACTTTCACCAACGGACAGGCCATTCAGACAAAAACTAAACAGAAAAATACTGGAGCTAACAGACATTATGAATCAAATGGACCTAACAGATATCTACAGAACATTTCACCGAAACACAAAAGAATACACCTTCTCAGCACCTCACGGAAGATTCTCCTGTAGTAGAATATTTTAAGGTGTGTTACTTTTGTTTATGTTGCATTTGTTTAACTCTCTAAATCTGTGCTACTGTGCCTATCTGAAACACCTGATGGTCTAATAAAGAACTAGTCAGTAGCAAGGCAGGAGAACGGATAGGCAGGGCTGGCAGGCAGAAAGAACATATAGAAGGAGAAAACTGGGAGGAGAGATCTAAGATCTAGGAACCAGAAAAGGAGGAGGATTCCAGGGGCCAGCCACCCAGCTACACAGCAAACCATGGAGTAAGAGTAAGATTTACAGAAGTTAGAGAATGGGAAAAGCCCAGAGTCAAAAGGTAGATGGGATAATTTAAAGTTAAGGAAAGCTGGCTAGAAACTAAGCCAAGCTAAGGCCGGGCATTCATAATGAAGTATAAGCCTCCATGTGTGATTTATTTGGGAGCTGGGTGGCAGGCCCCCCAAAAAGAGCAAAAACCTCCAACAACATTCTCTCAATTTGAACACAAATACTCGGTCACAAAGCAAGTCTCAACAAATACAAGAAAATTGAAATAACTCCCTACATCCTATCAGACCACCATGGGTTAAAGCTGGATATCAACAACAAAAACAACGAAAGCCCACAAACTCATGTAAACTGAACAGCTCTCTACTGAAGGACTACTGTGTTAAGGAAGAAATAAAGAAAGAAATTAAAGAGTTCCTAGAATTCAATGAAAATGAATGCACCACATACCCAAATGTTTGGGACACAATGAAAGCAGTGCTAAGAGGAAAACTCATAACACTAAGTGCCTGCATAAAGAAATTGGAGAGATCTCATGCTAGCAACTTAACAGCACACCTGAAAACTCTAGAACAAAGAGAAGAAAGCATAGTTGAGAGAAGTTGACTGCAGGAAATAATTAAACTGAGGGCTGAAAACAATAAAATAGAAACAAAGAGAACAATACAAAAAATGAAACAAAGAGTCGGTTCTTTGAGGAAATCAAGAGGATAGACAAACCCTTATCTAAACTAACTACAAGGAAAAGAGAGAATATCCAAATTAATAAAATCAGAAGCAAAAAAGGGAGACATAAAAGCAGACTCCAAAGAAATGCAGAGAATCATTAGGTCATACTTCAAAAACCTGTTCTTCACAAAACTGGAAAATCTAAAAGGAATGGACAATTTTCTCCATAGATAGCACTTACCAAAGTTAAATCAAAATCAGATAAACTATTTAAATAGACCTATGGCCCCTAAGGAAATAGAAACTGTTGTGAGATATTTGTTTACACTGTGTACAGATGTGTTGTTGTGATTGGTTTAATAAAAGCTGAACAGCCCATAGCTCGGAACAAGAGAATAGGCAAGATTTCTGGGAGAGAGAGGAACACTGGGAAGAAGAAAGGTGGAGATGCCAGAGACTAGGAGCAAGCTGGACATACGATACAGAGGAGAAGTAACTGAGCCCCGTGGCAAAACGTAGATTAATAAAAACAGGTTACTTTAGCTATAAGAGCTGGATGGGGGAAAGCATAAGCTAAGGCCTAGCTTTCATAATTAAGAATAAGTCTCTGGGTCATTATTTGTGGGCTGGCAGGCCAAGGAAAATCTGACTACAAGAAGCAGTAATTAGGGGTTGGGGATTTAGCTCAGTGGTAGAGCGCTTGCCTAGCAAACACAAGGCCCTGGGTTCAGTCCTCAGCTCCAGAAAAAAAAAAGAAGAAGCAGTAATTAAAAGTCTCCCCACCAATAAAAAGCCCAGAGCACAAAATTCTACCAGTTTTTCAAAGAAGATCTAATACCAATACTCCTCAAATTAGTCCACAAAATAGAAACAGAAGGAACATTGCCAAATTCTTTTGATGAGGCCATAGTCACCCAGACACCCAAACCACATGAAGATTCAACAAATAAAGAGAATTATAGACCAGTTTCCCTCAGGAACATTGATGCAAAAATACACAATAAAATGCTTGCAAACTGAATCCAAGAACACATAAAAGAGATCATCCATCATGACCAATTAGGCTTCATCTCAGAGATGCAGGGATGGTTCAACATACAAAAATCTGTCAATTTAATCCACCATATAAACTAACTGAAAGAAAAAAAAAACATGGTTATCTCATTAGATTCTGAAAAAGCATTTGACAAAATCCAACACCCCTTCATGATAAAAGTCTTGGAGAAATGAGGGATGCAAGGGACATACCTAAACATAATAAAGGCAATTTACAGTAAGCTGATAGCCAACATCAAATTAAACAGAGAGAAACTCAAAGTAATTCCACTAAAATCAAGAACAAGACAGGCTGTCCACTCTTTCCATATCGATCTAATATAGTTCTTGAACTTCTAGCTAGAGCAATAAGACAACTAAAGAAGATCAAGGGAATACAAGTTGGAAAGGAAGAAGTCAAAGTATCGTTAGTCACAGATGATATGATAGTATACATAAAATTGTATCAGGGAACTCCTACAGTTGATAAACACCTTCAGCAAAGTGGCTGGATACAAGATTAACCAAAGAAAGAAAGAAAGAAAGAAAGAAAGAAAGAAAGA
>CABHPQ010139746.1:1107-11543 GCA_902168405.1 Peromyscus aztecus | reverse complement strand
ACACACACACACACACACACACACACACACACACACACACACACACAGGGGTGGGACACATGCACTCTCACAAAATAAAAAAAATAAAGGTGGACAACAATCAAAACAATAAATAAGCTATAAATCAGCATCATCCAGAAACACCTCTTATGTCTATTCCCAGTCAGCTTCTGCTCTAGTTCCTTCAATAGTAAATACTAGCTTTACTTTTTCTTTGAGAGGGTTTCGTGTAGCACAGGCTGCCCTAGAACGTACTATGTAGTTTAGCCTGGCCTTGAATTCTGGATCCTCCAGAGCACAAGCATTACAGGCCTATGCTATCATTCACAAGTACTGATCTTCTTTAGCCCATTTTAGAACTGCATATAAATGGAATTGGATACTCTTCTGGGTTACTGCGTTATGTTGTGTCAAACACTTAAAGGTTTTTTTTGGGTTTTTTTTTGTTTGTTTGTTTGTTTTGTTTTTGGTTGTTTTTTTTTTTTTTTTGGTTTTTCGAGACATGGTTTCTCTGTGTAGTTTTGGTGCCTGTCCTGGATCTCACTCTGTAGATCAGGCTGGCCTCAAACTCACAGAGATCTGCCTGACTCTGCATCTCGAGTGCTGGGATTAAGGGTGTGCACCACCACTGCCCGGCTTTTTTTTTTTTTTAAGGCAGGTTCTCATAATTCCAGGCTGATCCCAAACTTGCTATGTAGCCATGGATGACCTTAAATTTCTGATCCTTCTGCCTCCATTCCCTGAGTGCTAGGATTAGAGAGAGGCCTTTGCCCCATGGCCAATGTACACAGCTGGAGAGCAAACCAAGGACTTAATGAATGCCAGGGTAAGCACTCTACCAACTGAGCTAAGTCACCAATCCCTTAAACTCATTTTATTCAATAGGCTTCTTAAATTCAACCATGTTGATCCATATAGTAGTTACTTCTTATTTTATACCTTTCCTTACTTAATTTTTAATTCTTTTATTTTATGTACAGAGGTGCTTTGCTTGCATGTATATACCTGCGCTGTGTGTGTATGTCTCATGCCTGTGGAGACCATAGTAAGTATCAGATCTCCTGGAACAGAAGGTTGGGAGCTACCATGTTACGCTGGGAATTGAACCCAGGTCCTTCAGCAGAGCAGTCAGTGTTCTTAACACTGAGCCATCTCTCCAGTTGTACTTCTTTTTATTAAAATATTTTATTATTGCATGTATATGTATGTTTTGTCTGTACTTATATCTGTACACCATGTGTGTGCAGGTGCCTGAGGAGGCCAAAAGAGGGTATCAGATCCCCTGGAACTAGAGTTATGGATAGTTGTAAGCTGCCATGTGGGTGCTGGGAATCAAACCCAGGTCCTCTGGAAACACAGATTTAACATGTTTAACCACTGAGCAACTCTCCAACTCTACTTTTTTTTGGCTGGTTGGTTGGGTTGGTTTTTAGAGACAGAGTTTCTCTAGGTAACCATGGCTGTCTTGGAACTCAAGTCTGTAGACCAGGCTGGCCTTGAACTCAGATCCACCTGCCTCTGCCTCCTGAGTGCTGGGATTAAAGGCATGCACCACCACTGCCTGGCTTTTTGTTTTGTTTTTTTGATGATTTTTTAAATTATTATTATTATTTTAAAAGATTTATTTATTATGTATACAGTGTTCTGCCTGCATGTATGCCTGCAGGCCAGAAGAGAGAACCAGATCTCAGTATAGATGGTTGTGAGCCACCATGTGGGTGCTGGGAATTGAACTCAGGACCTTTAGAAGAGCAGCCAGAGCTCTTAACCACTGAGCCATCTCTCCAGCCCTATTTTTTATTATTGAATACAATCTGTTCCTAGGACAGTATCACTCAAAAACTACTATCTGTGGAAGAAAAATCAGTGCAGTAACCATGATTCTAATCTACCTTGCTCGTTTTTTTTCTCCCTGGAAATCATGACCTAGAGGAGCCAAAGAAGAAGTGCCTACCCAGGGCCACATGACCTAAGCTTCTAGTCCCATGTCATTTCACATGCTTCATAGATATTTTACATTTGCCCTGTGTCTTAGGGTTTTTTTATTACTGTGAAGAGACACCATGACCACGGCAACTCTAATAAGGAAAACATTTAATTGGGATGTCTTGCTTACAATTGCAGAGGTTCAGTCCATTATCATCATGGTGGGGAGCATGGCGGCACATGGGCAGACGTGGTGCTGGAGCAGAGAATCCTCTATCTTTCAGGCAACAAGTTGACTGACTGTCACACTGAGAGAAGCTTGAGCAAAAGTGACTCAAAGCCCGCCCCCACAGTGACACACTTCCTCCATCAAGGCCACACCTCCTAACAATGCCACTCCTTTTGGTGGCCATTTTCTTTCAAACCACCACACTCTGTAAGAAAGCTCTTACCTGATTCCATAAGAGATCATGTTACAGAATATGGAAAGTCAATATCCAAATAATGAAATACTTCCAAATCCCCTCAAAAACATGTTTGTTGAGAACAGGGGAGATGGTCCATTTGGTAAGGTGCCTGCCACAGGAAACATGAGGAGCTGAGTTTGATTCCCAGAACCCACATAAAAAGGCTGGCAAGGGCATCACACACCTGTAACCATAGCACCTGGGGTGGCTCATGGCCAGCTGGTCTACCCAAACCATCAGATTCTAGGTTCAGAGAAATACTCGTTCTCAAAATATACGGTAGACAGCAGGAAAGGCACACACTTGACGTCAACCTCTGACTCCCACCCTGCATGTGCACAAACACAAAATAAAATTTAAAAACAAAATGTGTCTGTAGCCAGGGGTGGCGGCACATGCCTTTAGTCTCAGCACAAAGGAGGCAGAGGGTCTCTGAGAGTCTGAGGCCAGCTGGGTCTACATAATGAGTTCTAGGCTAGCCAGAGCTACGTAGTTGAGACTCGGTCTAACAATAACAACATAGAAGTCTATCATCAAGCATGGTAGCTTATGTCTACAACCCCAGTACTCAGGAGGCTAAGGCAGGAGGAATACTGCAAGTTCAAGCCAGTCTGGGTCATACAGTAAAAACTGTTTCAGAGAGAGAGGGAGAGAGAGGGAGAGAGAGGGAGAGAGAGAGAGAGAGAAAGAAAGAAAAGTATGTCCATGAATAAATTAACAAAAGTGGTGTATACTAGGCGGAGAGATGACTTAGCAGTTAAAAGCAATAGCTGGTCTTCCAGAAGACCCAGGTCTAATTCCTAGTACCCACACGGTGACTAACAACCCCCTGTAACTCCAGTTCCAAGGGATCCAATGTTCTCTTCTGAACTCCACAGGTACCAGGTATACATGTGGCACATGGACACACATGCAGACAAAAAATTCACACATATAAAGACATTTTTAAAAGTTGTGTATCTATGAATGAAATACTATTTAGCAATAAGAATGAATAAAGTATGTGGCGCATCTACAACACAGACAAACTCTGAAAACATATTAAGCCAAGTATGGGCTCATTTCCTTGTAATCTCAGCACTTGGTAGGTCAGTACAGGAGAATCCGGAGTTCAAGGTCATCCTTGTACTACATACATACTGAGATTAAGTCCAAACTGGGCTACATGAGAATGTGTCAGAAACTGAAGGAAAAAAAAAAAAAAAAAAAATAGGAAATTAAATAAGTCAAAGAAGCCAGAATCAGAAGGCCACCTATTATATGATTACATGGTTATGAAATTTCTAGAAAAGACAAATCTACAGAGAAAGATTAGCACTTGATTTGGCAGCAGACAAACCAAAATCACAGCTAGACTGCAGCTCTGTGGCTGGAGAGGTTCTTCTGCTCAGTGAGAGAGCCACCTAGCCTCCCTCTTTGCCTCCTTCTCAAGAATCGAGATTGGAGACTGCAGGGTTAATTTAATAAGGCCAAAGAGCACTCATGGTAACAGGAAGTTTATCGAGTCTGCGTGGAAACACTGGCCATGCAGACTCAAGGAGACAGAAGCGTCTGCAGCACGGGGACAAGAGAGAAGGAAGAGGGCACTGGTAGACAGCAGGAGTGAGACTCTCAAGGAAAGCCGCTTTTTTTCTTTCCCCCACACAGGGTGTTCCTGTGTAATCCTGGCTGGCCTCGAACTCAGAGATCGCTGACTCTTGCCTTGAGTGCTGGGATTAAAGGCGTGCACCACCACTGCCCAGCTGAAAGTCATTTCTTGATGGAACAGTAAAGAAGGTTCTCTCTCCTGATGAGAATGAGGGCCACCAGGCTCCAGCTCCAGTCTCCATGGGCCTCTGGTAGTCCAGGAGGTGCTAAAATTGGTGTGGAATAACAAGCACCCTTCCTTAGGCGGGCATCAGAGAACTGTGGCCCAAAGAGCTTGAAACACAAGCCTTTGCGGCCTGGAATTCTAACCACACAAAGAAGTTTCAACAGGAGACAGAAGATCACCACAGACACTGGTTGCCTGAACTGCACATTTTATACCCACTAGGTAATGTGATTCTGGAGAAGGAATAATCTGAATCTTTCATGGGCCATTATAGGAATCCTTCAAAACAAGTCAAATCCATTGGGGTGTGTTGGCCCATGCTAGTAATCCCAGTACTTGGGACATAGAAACAGGAAGATTAGGAGTTCAAAGTCAGCCAGGCATAGTAGCCAATGCCTTTAGTCCCAGTACTCAGGAGGCAGAAGCAGGTGGATTTCTGTGGGTTTGAGGCCAGCCTGGTATACATAGTAAGTTCCAAGACAGCCAGGGCTATGTAGTGAAACCCTGTCTGGAAAAAACAAACAAACAACAACAACAACAACAAAGAGTTAAAGTGAGAGGGCTGGTGAGATGCTCAGTGCTTAAGAGCACCTGTTCTTCCAGAGAATCACACTTCCTTCCATTCCCACCACCCACACAGCAACTCACAACTGTTCACGGCTACAGCTTTAAGGGATCTGACACACCCTTCTGACCTACATGGGCACCAGGCATGACATAGTGCAGACATACATAAACATAAATGTAAAAGAAGAAAAAAATCTAAAGTCAAGATATAATTTTAAAAATAGTTAAAGGTCAGGCTGGGGAGATGCTTCAATGGGTGAAGTGAGGATCCCCATAAAGCTGGATCAAGAGTCAGCATCTGTAACCCCAGCACTTCTAGAGCAAGCTATGAGGCAGTGATGGGCGAATCCCTAGCAGCTTGAGAGGCAGGTAGCCTTGCACATGCAGTGACAGACAGGAGACCCTGTCCCAAACAAGGCGGAAGACAAGAACCAATACCAAGTGAGGGCTGCCTCCATGTGGCCTGAGTGTACACACACGTGTATATTCTCTCTCTCTCCCTCTCCCACCCTCATACGCACACATGAGACCTTGTCTCAAAAACATAAGGAAATCAGCTGGGTGGTGGTGGCGCGCGCCTTTAATCCCAGCACTTGGGAGGCAGAGACAGGTGGATCTCTGTGAGTTCGAGGCCAGCCTGGGCTACAGAGTGAGTTCCAGGAAAGGCGCAAAGCTACACAGAGAAACCCTGTCTTGAAACACACCCCCCCCAAAAAAAATTAAATAAATAAGGAAACAAAAAGTCCAGTGGCGGGGCTGGAGAGATGGCTCAGTGGTTAAGAGCACTGGCTGCTCTGCCAGAGGTCCTGAGTTCAATTCCCAGCAACCACATGGTGGCTCACAACCATCTGTAATGAGATCTGGCGCCCTCTTCTGGCCTGCAAGGACACACGGAGACAGAATACTGTATACATAATAAAAAAAAAAACCTTTTAAAAAAAAAAAAAAGTCCAGTGGCTTGGACTTACAATCCCAGCTATCTGGAAAGCTGAGACAGGAGAGCCACAAGTTCAGGCCAGTTTGGGAAACTCAGTGAGACTCTGTCGCAAAATAAAAGGTAAAAAGTTTGGAGGTGTTTTCCAGAGGGAGAATACTTGCCCAGAGTGCATTATGCCCTAGGTTCAATGCGCAGTCACCCAAACGAAAACATCAAATGACTTTCTACAATCCCCTCTTACAGAGACTATACCAGGCCGAGAACAAGGACACAATACACTTTACAGGCATTTCCTTTGGCCAGGGCCTCCCATCACTAGAGCCCCCTGAACCAAGGTCCAATGTGAAAGGCCCTAACCCTTCAGGCTTACACCCCCAAGCCCCAGGAAATGAGGAACTAAAAATCTAGTTCCCAGGGCAAGCTGACTCAACCATTATTCAACCACTCCTGCGACAATGTAACAATGTAAAGAGATTTCTATTAAGAGATGTGCTCAACTGTGACTGGAATAATTGCAAGTGTTCCAGGAAGGACCACTATGACCTTTGTGTAAACTCCACTCCTGCCCTGATACTCCCCCTTGAGGTTTCAGGAAAAATGTACACACTGATGTAACTGTACCCCCTCTGTGATCACTCTGTGACCAGACCATGATCTTATGAAATTAGCCTCTAGACATAAATCAATCGAAACGAAATTGTATGGGAACTGTAATCTTGTGGCTTTTGTGGGTTTTTCCTTTAAAAGTGCCTACGTGACTGTAGTGCGGTGTGACTCTTGCTCTTTGGAGCTGAGTTTGCCCGTCTGTACAGTCGCTTCAACAAACCTCGTGCTGTTGCATCAACTGGAGCAGAGTCTGGGTTCTTGGGGCGCCCACTCGAGACCCTAACCTTTGGGGTCTAGCACAATATATTCAGCGTAACAATCATTCCATGATGGGCTGCATGCTCTTCTGTGGAGGAAGAAGGCTTGAAGACATTCTTACCCAGCTCAGTGAGTTAAAAAAGAGAGGTTAAGTGCTTAGAAACACTTTCTCAGAAGCTATGTCAGGCTCAGTGCCGCACAACTGGACTATCTACACTTGAGAGGCGAAGACAAGAGACTCCCAAGTTCAGTGAAAAGTTGTCAATAGGAAAGAAGAAAAAAAGGTGTTAGAAGGCGGCTTAGTGGGTAACAGCATAAGAACACTTGCGCAGCAGGCATAATGACCTCAGAGTTCAGATCCAAGCACCGCATAAGAAGCTGGGTGTAGCTGTGCACACAACCAATCCCTGCACTGTGAGGCGCAGAAATAGGCAGATCAGTAGGGTTCTCTGGCCTCAGCTCTTTCTCAAGGGAATAAGAGAGTGACAGAGCAGGACACCTGACATCCTTCCCTGGCTTCCTCACACCCGCACATATACATGCACACATACTTACACACTTGAAAAAAGAGAAGAAGGGGGAAAAAAAAAAAAGGCTGGGCATGGTGATGCACTCAGGAAGATGTAATCCCGGCACTCAGGAGACAGAGGCAGGGGAACCTCTGTGTAGTGAGTTCCAGGACAGCCAGGGCCATGTAGAAACTTTTGAAAGCAACATGCCTTAGTTTCCTATTGGTGCTATAACACTGGATACAGAAATGAATTTACTATTCCATAATCTTCATGGTCAAATATCAAATTCAGGTTTCACAGGATAAAACCAGGACTCAGCAGGCCTGCATCCCTCCTAGGACGCAAGGAGAGATGCTGCCCCCTTGTCACCTACTCTCTTAAGGATACCCACATCCCTTAGCTCACAGTCTCTTCCCTCCTCTTCTTCAAAGTTAGCTGCATCAGGATGAGTCTTTTCCTACTGGGATCTCTCCAGCTCTCTCTTCTACTTGTTAAGGACCCTTGGGATTACACTGGGCCCACTCAGATAATCCAGGATAATCTTAGCTGATCAGCAAACTTAATTCCATCTGCAGCGTTAAATCCACTTTGCTGTGTAACAACATATTCACAGGATTCAGGAACTGAGACATAAGCATCTTTTTCTTGTTGTTACATTTATTTACTTATTTTCTCTCTCTCTCTCTCTCTCTCTCTCTCTCTCTCTCTCTCTCTCTGTCTGTGTGTGTGTGTGTGTGTGTGTGTGTGTGCGCATGTAGGTCAGAGAAAAACTTACAGGAGTTGGTTCTTTCTTCTTCTGGGAGTGTTCTCCCTTTCCACCATGTGGGTTGTCAGGTTTGGTAAAATGCCTTTATCCACCGAGCTGTCTCATCAGCCCCAACACAGACATCTTTAAGGGCACTGTGAACCTGCCTGTCATACCACCCAAGGAGGCAGCAATACAAACATCCCCCAACAAAGGCTCGCCCTGTTTCACTCCACACCAGCGTTCCCTAAAGCACCAATCCACACAGTTAACTCAAAGAACTGAAAGGAAGAGCAAGATTCAACAAAGGCAAGTTTATAAAGCTGGTTCCAGACTCTGGAGGATCCCTTCTCAAGTCAACGTCCAGCTCTTAATCACAGAGTCTGTGGTAGAGGTGCCATCAGGCTCCAAGGGACTCAAGGGTGAAGACCGCAGGTTAGTCAGGACCACACCATCATCATACACAAGGCTGAATCAAGTAAGAGTGGCGGCCTTCCAAAGGGTTTGAGGGTCATGCGCTGGAGGAAGGCTCAGATTGAAGGGAGCACAGGGTTTGGCCAGTGGGGATAGGATTCTAAGCGGCCCAAGACACCCAACTTCCCATCCGGGTTCCCCCGGTGTCTTACAGCAGTAGAGGAACGGGCACCTTCATTTCCTCTACCATGGAATCCTAGGCTTTAGTAAGTGGATGAGTGGGGGCTTTTCAGTTCAAGAGACTTTTCCTGGTCTGAGGGTGTAGCTCAGCAGTAGGCAATCATTTAGAATGTGTAAGATCCTGGGAATCAGGGCTAGCGAGACGGTTCAGTGGATAAAGGTGCTTGCTGCCAAGCCCGAGGAGCTGAGTCCAATCCCCAGGACCCACATGGTGGAAGGACAACTGTCCTCCAAGTCTGACAACTGTCGTCTGACCTCTGCAACATAGTTACAGAGGGAGCAGGGACAGGCGCATCCCTGGAGCTCACTGACCAGCCTCTGAGTCCAGCCAGAAACCGAATCTCAAAACCAAAGGTGGGGCTGGGGAGGAATTTAAAAAGTAATAAGGTAGAGAGCAACCGAGGAAGATAATGGATACTAACCTCTGACCTCTGGCCTCTGCATGTCTACACACACATGTACATGTGTAATTGCATGCACACACACAAATGCTACATATACATGTACATATACAAACAAATTCAATCCTTAACTTCTAGGTCCATATTTATTTGTTCGTTTGTTTGTTTGTTTTTGAGGCAAGGTCTCCTAGCAACCAGGCTGCCTTGAAGTCAATGTACAGCCGCCATGAGCTTGAGCTCCTGTTTCCCAAGGGTGCTGGGTCTCCAGGTGTCTACCCCATACCGTAACTCACTTATGCCAAATGAGAGAGACATCCTCAGCTCTCTTTCCGAGTCTGTTAACTCTTCCTCACCCTTCTGCTGGGCTGCCAATTAACCAGTAGACGCTACTTAAAATGGAAATTTGGACCTGCACTAAGAGGAACAGCGGCTTCTCTTTAGGGAAGAGAATTCATGATTTCCGATAATTAACACAGGGGAGAGGGGATAAGCACAGACTCTGATGTCAGCAAAACCATCCACACACTGGTTATGGACACAGACACATACACACTTGCCCTGGCGTGGACATGCCTCCCAATACTGCCCTTAAGTCAGACTCACTGTTATCACAGCCCTTCCATCTAGCCTGTAACTAACATGCCTGTTCCCCATCCCTGGTTTCTGAGCGATTTCACAGTACTGTCTCTGTAGCCAAGGCCAGTGCACACTCTGTAATAGCAGGCAACCGTCTGATGACTAAAGACTAAGAGAAAGAAAGAGAAGAAAAACAGCTTATCAGTGACGCGGGAACAGAGCTGTGAAACTAAGTCATTTCTATAATGATTCCTATTACCACTACTATCATAAGATTCCTCTGGAGCAGCGGTTTTCAACCTTCCTAATGCTGGGACCCTTTAATACAGTTCTTCACGTTGTGCTGACCCCCAAATAAAATTATTTCATTGCTCCTTCATAACTGTCATTTTGCTACTGCTATGAATCATAATATAAACATCTGATATGAGGACCCACAGGTTGAGAACTGCTGCTCTAGTGGGATCTGAAGCTCAGTTGGTAGAGCACTTGCCTAGTACTTCCACCCCAGGCACAAAGCCCTGGGTCTGATCTCCAGGACCACATGCAAAACAAAACAAACAGACCAGGTGGGGTAGCACAAATCTGCAATCTCAGCATTCAGAGGCGCAGGCAGAGGATTGGCATCAAGACTGGGGTTGGAGAGATGGCTCAGGAGATACAAAGTGCTTGGTGGGCACGTGTGAGGACCTGTGTTTGCTCTCCAGGACCCAAGCACAACAAGGTCTGTAATAATCCCAGTACTCCTACAGGGGGGTCGGGGAAATCTCCAGCAGCTCAAAAGCCGGCCAGCCTGGTGTATTCAGGGGCAAACAAGAAACCCTGTCTTAAACAAGATGGGCAGCGAGGGACAGACAGCAGAGGTTGTCCTCTGACTGCCACATATGAACCATGGTACAAGTGCACTGGCTGCCACATACATCAACACGTGTACACACACACACACACACACACACACACACACACACACACAC
>CABHPQ010139744.1:0-40006 GCA_902168405.1 Peromyscus aztecus | reverse complement strand
ATTAATGTTACATTTGGAAACGAAAAAACATCAGGAGAGGCAGTTCTAGACAATTGTGCAAAGGACCATTTCATCAGAAGACCATGCTTTTAGGATTTACTTATCTCATACTAACCATCAATGTGCCCATAGCTAATAATACTTATCTGTTACCTTTATTAAACAAGGAATTGCTGAACATCTCCAGGTGCAAAACTCACTACTGAATTTACCTTGCAGGGGAGATACCATGCTCACAAAGGTGGTTTTCCGAAGGCAAGGCTCATCCATCACACTCTGGATGTGCTGACCCCTGTGCTTTCCCCAAATGTGGAAAATTGGCTGCAGAATCTGTGGCAGTGGGGTATGGGGGGGTTGTGTTTAAGAACCTTCCCATTAAAAAAAAACCCTCACTGCTTAGCCTGAGAGATTAAAAAAAAAGTCACCCATTTGAGCTTACTGTGGGAAAGCCATGGTAAGTAACACTTAAATGTTGCATTAGCCCCATTTTCCTTTCTTTACTTCCCCCTTGTCCTCCTCTTCCTCTTTCTTCTCCTCCTTATTTTTCCTCATCTTTTCTTCTGTCTTATTCTCTTCCTTATGAAAACACTGATACATAAAGAATTAGTATTAACTAAAAATTTCAGGAAAATTTACACAGTGGAGAGCCCATGAACAGAGTCTTCAAAAAGAACATCTCATCTTGAAATACAAAGATGAGAGAAAGATACTTGTTAGACAATAAACTCACCATATTAAAACCATCCTGGTGGAAGATTCCATGGAAATAAGATCCTATGTACAATGTTCAGAACAATGCATGAGCGATTAGAGGGAAGAGTAAAGAGCAAAGAGTAAGAGCAACAGTGACAATAAAAACTTAATAAACATTTGTAAGGGTAGCTTGGAATTTGTCAGGGAGAGGGAAATGGCCCAGGATAAATGTCGACTCTGCATTTGCCTCTTTCATTCAAGATTTAACTCCAAGAACCAAAGACCAGGTTCAATCAAGATTTATGTTCAAACTCTTCAAAAGAATCAAACACTAAAGTGACCCTATGAAACCTCTTCTTGGCATAAGCTCTTATTGCTGCATTCCTTTCCAAGAGCAAATTATGCCTGCTGTCCTTTAAGATTCTCTTGTAATCCAAGCTTTCTATAATATAAACTGGTTGCCTGCCCCTAAGTATGAGAAGGATTGACTTATAAGGGATCTTTTTCTTTGATATATTTTGGTGAGAACAGATGCTATGAGTATTTCAGGGTAGCAAAATAAGAACAAACACACTTACAAAGAAGTCTTAGCTTCTCTATGTGGGACCTGACAGGTACACAGAGGCTCTGACCACCTCCCAAGTTCCTGTACCACTGGTTAGCAAGGTCAAAGTCATAGTTTATGAAACTCAGCTAGTTCAGTGAAAACATCTTGCTAAAAAACCTCCAGTACTCTGGAAATAGATTTCTAGGGTTTTCTTGAAAGGTTTATGAGAACACCCTGGCTAATCATGAAGTTATTTGAACAAAAAGGCCAGAATGCATCCCTTGAATTGTTGTGTGCATCTCTTTGTAGATCTGTACTTAATCACACAGATAAAAACACAAGCTCTGAGGTCAAGAAGACCTAGGTCCAAATCACAGTTTTTCCATTTACTGGCTATGTGCAGAACAAGTTACTTTGTGCTTCTGAACCTTAGTGGTTCATGGTTCTGATACTCAGTTCTCGAGGTTATTTTTGAGGACAGTAATTCCCCTGAGAATGACTGAAGATCACAACGTTTTGTGCTTTCACTCAGTCGTTCCCAATAAAGTCACCCTAGCCACCATACTTAATGCTGACATTTTTTTCAGAGGCCCCAATACTTCTTCTCCTCCTTTTATATTTCCTACCTAGCACTATTACTATATATAAAACAATGTATATAGATTACTATTTTTTCTATTCTCAACTTTGTCTCTGAGCCTAACATATATGTTTAAAGATTTATTTTTTTTAATTTTATGTCTATTGATGTTTTACCTGCGTACAAGAGGACATGGATTTCCCTGGAATTGGAGTTACAGAGGGTTGTTAGCTGTCATGTAGATGCTGTAAACCAAACTAGGCTCCTCTTAAAGAGCATCAAGTGCTCTTAACTGCTGAGCTATCTTTTCAGACCTGAAACTAACATTTTAGCAATTCAAGGGCAGATAATTTTGACTGTTTTAACCACTGCTACGTCTGTTGGACCTAGAAGAATGTTTAGAAAGTAATAAGGACTTAGTAAATATTCATTGCATGAATGGATGGATAATTAAGTGGTTGGCCAATGGAAGGATTCTGGGATAGAAGATGGCTTGATAAGTTTATACTCCCACTACCCTTTGGTGCCAAGCACATAGTAGTAAAACATGAACTACAAAAGAAAAATAAATACAAAGATGTTTGTGTTATATAAGATGGAAACATTTGAGAAAGTTGGATAAAAATTATGGAACTTTTTGAACTATCTCTGAAACTCTTCCATAAGTGCAAAGTTATTTCAAAAGTTCTAAAAAATGTTTACAAAAGAAAGATAAGCATTTCTATGATCCAGAAATAAAACATAACACACGGGAATAATAAGGGGCTAAAGGTATGGCCTACCAGACTCACCTAGGTAGCTTACAGATGGGCAATTGAGAGCCAAACATAGTAGGGGATAGGCTTGACTCTCATGTGTTGGAACTGACAGTCTGGGGTAGAACTCTCCTATCCATGAATGGAAGCTTGATGTCCTACCACCTGTTGCCTAAGATTGTGGTTTCTAAAAAGCTCAAGAAGTAGGAACAGCTGCACAACCAGGACTCCAGCCAAACTATCTGCTTAATGGCTCATTTCTAAAGAAGGGGAGAAGATTAGTATTTCTAAACATTATGCTTGAGATGTTTCAATGCTAAAGACAATAGATTGGTGTCAGAAGGCCAAATGACAAAAAAAAAATAGCATTGCACATCAGTAAGATGTGTGTAACATCATGGTTACAAAGAATATCTTCAGACCTTCTAGAGAAAAGGGACAGATCACCTACCACAGAACAACACTGAGGCTAACAGCAGGTAACTTAAGAACAGTCATCTTTACCAAAAGACCAGCAGCATCTTCCCAAATGCTGAAATGGAAAAGCTTTGACTAAAGATGAACGCATCTAGTGTTATCATTTAAGATTGTACTCACTTGTTAGGATTGTCATAACCACACATAGACACCAGCTGACTCAAGCACCCAGAAGATAATTCCTCAGTCTGAAAACTGCAAGTCTAAGTTCAAGGTGGCCATGAATACACAATCAAATGAGTAGTCACCTGGTCTCCCTTTTCCATCTATGATCACTGTCGTCTCATCGTGTCCTCACATTGTGTTTCCCTGGTGCACACATTTCCAGGTGTGTGTTTGAGTACCCCAATTTCATCTTTTCATAAGAACATACTCCAATTGGGCTAGGAGTCATTCTAATGGTCTCATTTTAACTTATTTACACTTTTAAAGGTCCTATCTCCAAAGTTAGTCACATAATGAAGGTTATGGTTTCACCAAATGAATTTGGGAACTGAGAGTCACAGTTCAGCCCATAACAAAGAGTAAGATATATATATATGTGTGTGTGTGTGTGTGTGTGTGTGTGGTGTATCTTTATATATATACAGGTATATATGTAACATGAATCTTAGATGGTCTTATAATAAAAAAACTGGAGCCAGATATTGGGGTAAAAGCTGAATGATCAGAGAAGCAGAGCAAGCCACAGCCAACCTCACCTTGTCAACTCTAATTTAATCCTGTTTCCATGAATCCTCAGACTGAACACCTCTGAGTCCTCACCAGAAAGGGTCTCAGCTGAACTGCCTAAGTTCCTGTTTCCTCATGCCTTATATACCTTTCTCTGCCCTGCAGTCACTTCCTGGGATGAAAGGCATGTGTGCTTCCCAGTACTGGGATTAAAGGTGTGTGCTATCACTGCCTGGCTCTGTTTCCAGTGTGACCTTGAATTCATAGAGATCTAGAAGGATCTTTGCTTCCTGAGTGATAGGATTAAGGGTGTGTGCCACCACTGTCTGGCCTCTATGTCTAATCTAGTGGCTGACTTCTGTCCTCTGATCTTCAGGCAAGCTTTATTAGGGTACACAATATATCACCACATATAAATATAGTCAAAGACTCACAAAATAATTAGAGTAGTTGTTACTTTTGGATACTTGCTTTAAAAATATCAAATGTTATTTATTGGCAAGGAGAAAAATGCTACAAAATAAATGTTACAAAATAAAATAGTAGAAATATATCCAAAAATTAGAAATTAAAGGAATTAAATTTATTTGTTGAAACTAGAGATTATCACAACGGATTCATTAAAAAAAAAAACCCAACAAAATAAAATAGTCCAAAGACTGAAACTCAATGGATGAAACAGCATGCAGGACGTAAGTCAAATAAGACTGACAACAGTTCTGCAGTCATAATGGGAGCCTTAAAATCTTTTCTTCCAGAAGCATTTTAACAATATATGTAATATATTACATTTATATAATGTTTATTTCATGTTTGTACATACATATTTTCCATGTATATGAGTATTATGTGAGTATGCATGTTATTCAATATATGTGTTTAGCATAGAGAATATTTGAACTTCCCCTAAAACGTTATCTTGACCTTATCATTTTGGCATATGCCTCTTGGATAGAATTAGTCATGATAACTCAGACCTCCCTGTCTTCAATATACTTCATACAGTCCTCATCTCAGTATAAATAGAAATGTACCTGTCTGTCTATAATAGACTTTTTATCCCAGTCACTGGGACATTAACTATCTCTGTAACTCCATTTACAGGTACAGTACATATGGATGAAAATTTCTTGTTGAATGAATGAATTCATGGTTTCTATCCTCAAAAAGTTCACAAGATAGAATAATAAGTAGCTAACATGCATTAAGAAATCTAGGTAGCAAGCACTTTTTAAAGTGTCTTATAGAGACTCTTCCATGAATCATCACAGCATCCCCATGTGGAAGGTGTTCAGGTTATTTCCCCCCCCTCTCTCTCTCTCTGTTTATGAATTCATTTATTTATTCTTCTCTCATATATTAAATCCTGCTAGCAGTTTCCTCCTCCCCCATCTACTCATGCTCCTTTCCCTTCAGAAAAGGGCAGGCCTCCCAGGGATATCAACCAAACATGGCATATCAAGTTGCAGTAAGACTAGGCACCTCTCCTCGTATTAAGGCTAAACAAGGCAACCCAATAGGAGGAAAAAGAGTCTCAAAAGCAGACAAAGGAGTCAGGGACAGGCCCTCCTCCCACTGTTACAGGTCCCATCCTTTCACAGTAAGAAAACTTGAGACAATTGAGCTGCTGTAACTCTTCCAAAGTCACATGGCTGAAAAACAGCATATCCGGGATTGTGTTCCAAATTTTCTGTCTTAGTCTAAATCTTCTACCATTATGCTATATGACTCACATTTCATATATGAAATATACCACTAATAGAATGCAGTAATTACTAAGCATTCATTTGAACAGATAAATCCAGTGCCATTATGCTAAAAGGATTAGGGATACAAGTTACCATCCTGACAAACTGCAAAATGATTCTGACAGCATTTCCTATGTGGTGCTTTCTCTACTTCTCTGAAGGATATGTGGTGTGGGAAACAGGCAAATAATCCAAGTGGTCTTTTTCCTTAGATTCCAGCTGTTCTCTGAGTCCATGAGATCATTCTAGAATTCTACTGGCTGCTGTAATCCTACAGTCATGCTCGGTGTGCTTTGACTCAGATACCTGGACTCACGGCTTCATGGTTTCTTTAATGGAGAGTGGGGGGATCTGAGTACCAATGCCTCTGTAGACAACTGCAGCTTCTTCTCTCCTCTGTAAAGCATACTATCCAGAAAATTCTGCTGTATGTCAGTACATAAATTCTAAGCAAAAGCCACTGAAGGAGGCAGAGAGAGACACTTAATTATCAATCTTTATTATCATGAAAATATGAAATATTTTATATTTGGGATTTTTGGATCATATAAGTTATGAATAATAGAGATAAAGAAATCCTCATTTGACATCTCAGCTCAGTCTTTCAGAAGAATCAAAAGGAAAGCACTATTTTATTTGAGCAGTAATGTGACAATTTCTCTAAGATGTAAGAGACTTCCTGCTCCAACCCAGGATCACTGAAAACTTACTATACAGCCTACACTATCCATTGTGTTGTTTAATGGGACATTTGACCCCAGTATGAGACAACTGACTGCTACACTATTCACCTAAGTTGAAAAGCTGCAAGGAATGCAAGTCATGCCGACTCCAAAGCAGAATTAGTAGAAGGCTGCATTTGTTTTTTTTTGTTTTTGTTTTTGTTTTTTTTTTTATAATTTATTTTATTTTATTTTACAACATAATTCAACTTTACTTATCAGTCATAGGTTCCCCCGTTCTCCCTCCTCCAGCCTCGTCCTCCTCCCCCCCTCCCACCCCGTCCCCCTGCCCACCCCCATTTCCATCTCCTCCGAGGCAAAGACTCCCCCAAGGATTGAGATCAACCTGGTGGACTCAGCCCAGGCAGGCCTAGCCCCCTCCTCCCAGGCTGAGCCAAGGGTCTCTACCAAGCCCCAGGTTTCAAACAGCCAACTCATGCACTGAGCACAGGACCCGGCCCAACCGCCTGTATGCCTCCCAGACAGATCAAGCCAATCAACTGTCTCACCCATTCCGAGGGCCTGATCCAGTTGGGGGCCCCTCAGCCATTGGTTCACAGTTCATGTGTTTCCATTAGTCTGGCCACTTGTCTCTGCATTCCATCCATCTCCGGTCCCAACAACTCCCGCTCACACAAACCCTCCTCCTTCTTGCCAACTGGACTCCCGGAGCTCCACCCAGGGCCCGACCGTGGATATCTGCATCCAGCTCCCTCAGTCACTGGATGGGGCCTCTAGAACGGCAATCAGGGTGTGTGGCCATCCTATCACCAGGGTAGGTCTGATCGGGCTACCCCTCGACCATTGCCAGCAGTCTACTGTGGGGGCATCTCCGTGGATTTCTGTGGGCCTCTCCTACACTCTGCTTCTTGTTATTCTCATGTGGTCTTCATCTCTCACTAACATTCCCTGTGTTCCCTCTCTGTTCTTGATCCAGTCGGGACCTCCCGCTTCCCCAAGTTCTCATTCCCTCGCCCCCCGCCCCTCACCACCCCCACTCACGTCCAGACAGTTCATGTAGATCTCATCCATTTCTCCTTCATTGGGCGATCCCCGTGTCTCTCCTGGGGTCCTGCGAACCAGGTAGCCTCCCTGGTGTTGTGAGTAGCTGTCCAGTCATCCTTGTTCCGCCACTAGTATTCTCCTATGAGTGGGTGCATACCATATTGGCTGGAGAGATGGCTCAGCCGTTAAAGGCTAGGCTCACAACCAAAAATATAAGAAGGCTGCATTTGAACAGCCAAGTGTTGGGCATGTGAACACTGCAAACCTTTTAGCTGAAAAACTTACAGTATAAATTCCTGGTTGGTACTTCAACATCAATGCTCCATTTAAGAAATCATTCGAAAAGATCCCCTCTGGTTTTTTAAATTTTCAAGTAGGCCATGTTCTAGTGAACTAATGAAGAAAGGTTTTGCTAAAGAAAGAATTACTTGTGCAAAGGCTTGAACACTGTGAGCCAAGCCACCTGGAGGGAAACACACCAGCTCTTAGCAATGGTCAGGACACAGGAGAGAGGATAGGAAGGAGTGAGAGTAGGCTTCTGATGTCATGTCAAAGTATATGGACTCTCTTCTTAGAGACTAGAAACTTAAAAAACAAAAGGCAGCAGAGCCAGTCCACATCCTCTGTCCTATGGGTAATATGACCAGCGTTGGAGATGTGTAAACTATGAAGCTGACAGAGTAACAAACACAGAACATCCAGCCTGCACATGGGTAGGAGCCTGAACCAGAACAGAAGCATTCTGAGTCTAAACCTTACATTCTTTAGATGTCATCATATCAGAGCAGCCACTTTTGAAATCAAGAGACTGAGTCCTGAGGTCAATGAATTATAGCTTGGAACTAGAGTCTCCTTGGGGTTTGAGGCTCCCAAGACACCTGATGATCACTGACTGATTGTTACCACAGCCATTCATGTGACTACAGAATTTACGTTATCTTCCCATGGCTTCTGAAAAGCTAACAGAAAAAAAGCACCATGCTTTCCTCTGCCCGTAACCCACATTGGGGTCACAATGACAGGAAGGACAATATAGTGCAATGGGAAGCTGCTCTCTCCAGGTCACCTCCAAGAAGTTCCCAAACAATGATGGGAACACACCAAATTCAGTCTCTCTCTCTCTCTCTCTCTCTCTCTCTCTCTCTCTCTCTCTGTTTCTGTCTTTGTCTCTCTCTTCTCTCTTCCTGTTTCTCTCCTCTCTCCTCTCCTTCTCTCCCTGTCTGTCTTTGATAACTTTACAGAAACGAAAGGATCTCTGTCTTTAGATTTCTTCCTAGGAGTTAACATTTCAAACCTGCCATTTTTCTGTGACTCAAGTTCAAACCACACACTGTGCTAAAATTTGTTTATATTGCCTTCCATTTCTATAGCGATTTGTGTTCATAGAAATGAGGGACAAAGAATCCTAGGTGAGAAAGAGTTTCACTAGCATCTCAGGGCAATGTAACCAACAGCATCTAGCACAGATATGTAGCTGAAGTTTTTCTTCTCCCTGGCCTGCTGGCAGTCAGGACAAATCTCTCCCACTAGCATCCCTCAAGTAAACACACAGAGGCTTATATTAATTAAACTGCTCGGCCATTAGCTCAGGCCTACCATTGACTAGCTCTTACATTTAAACTAACCCATAATTCTTATTTATGTTTAGCCACGTGGCTTGGTACCTTTTCCCAGTTCTGCCTTCACATCTTGTTCTTCATGGTGGCAGCTGGTAGCATCTCCTCACTCAACCCTCCTGTTCCCAGAATTCTCCTCTCTCTTTGTCCCGCCTATACTTCCTCCCTGGCTACTGGCCATTCAGCACTTCATTTATTAACCAGTCAGAGCATCACATTTACAACATACAGAGCGATATTCACAGCACAGATATTTGTGACCAATTTTTAACCCATTTGTACCTGGTCCAAAGTAGATACTCAATGATTATTAATCAATGATTATTAAGTTAAATCACTGAAACATTTGCTCTCTCTCTAGCATGTCAGGTAAAAATGGGAAGAAAAATATCACACACACATGTCCATTTATGCATGTATATATTTATATGTACACTCATACATTCATGTAAAGTTCAGCAAATTTCTTAAAAATGCAGAAAAATTTTTATTTAGAAAATAAATAATTGTCAGGTAAGTCCAAATTCCACAATAAATAATTCAGAGAGGTGTTGTAGAATATAATTTTAAGGTGTGTTACTTTTTTTTTATGTTGCATTTTTTTAACTCTGTGAACCTGTGTTACTGTGCCTGTGTAAAACACCTGATAGTCTAATAAAGAACTAGCCAATAACAAGGCAGGAGAAAGGATAGGCAGGGTTGGCAGGCAGAGAGAATATATAGAGGGAGAAATCTGGGAAAAGGGAGGAAGGAGCCAGAGAAGGAGGAGGACTCCAGGGGCCAGCCACCCAGCTACACAGCAAGCCACGGAGTAAGAGTAAAATTTACAGAAGTAAGAGAATGGATGCAAAAGGTAGATGGAAAAATTTAAGATAAGGAAAGCTGGCTAGAAACTAAGCCAAGCTAAAGCCAGGCATTCCTAAGTAATAATAAGCCTCCATGTCTGATTTATTTGGGAGCTGAGTGGTGGGCCCCTCACAAAAGAATAAAAACAACCAACAACAAAGAGGAGATGACATGTAAGAAATTTTTTTCATGCACCTCAGAATTGTTAAGGTGCAAGCAAATGGAATGAATGGAAAAGTTACCCAGAGTTCCACTGTGATCCTCAAGGGTGGCAGAATACTTTTTACACAACTCAAAATTGTATAACTTTATCTTTATAGATATATACTATTTTTTAATATACTTTAACTTATTTAGCTATTTGTATTATTGGACATAAAATGCATATATTAAAAAAACCATTGAGAACAAAGCTGGATGACTTTTTCAGATCTTAAAACATTATAAACTTATAGTAATTTCAAATTTATTTTTATTACTTTTATGTATATGTGTGTATTTTGTGTAAATATTGTGTATATGTGTATATCTGTGGCATGGGGGGGGTATGTACATGTGAATGTAAGTGACCAATGAGTCCAGAAGAGGCTGTTGGTTGCCCTGGAGCTGGTGTTACAGAGCGCTGTCAGCTGTCCTACATGGATGCTAACATCTGAACCCTCTGCAAGAGCAACTAGTACTCTTAACCACAGGCCACCTCTTTAGCTGGAGTTGTGATAGTTTGAACAGTATGGCATTTGGGTGAAGCTAGAAAAATGAAGCCATTAACAGACTATAGATTACAGAACTAGGTCACCATATGCAGAGCCACTTTGTAGCACTGATATTCAATAGAAAGAAGGCAGGAGACTCAATGGTGCACAGGGAATACATTTTTAAGGATAAGATATTTAGTAAGTGTTGCATAGAAAATTGACTTGTTATAGACAAAAGAAATATCAATCATACCATGCACAAGTTAACTTGAAGTAGATTAAAAATCTAAACACAGTGTCTAAAACATTCAAATATTTGCAAGAAATCATTTGAGATTATTTTTTGTGACTTTGATATAAAGGAAGATATTAAAAATACGACACAAAAAGAACATAATGCAGGGGTTTGGGTTTTTGTTGTTTTTTTTAATAAGATAAGGTCTGCAAATGTCAGTAATTTCATTCAAAAGTAAATTGACAACCCACAGAATGGAAGCCATCATTTATTTTATATATAAAATATGTGTGTGTGTGTATTAGAAAGCTTGTATACAGAATGCATTAAAAATCAATAAGAAAGATCTACTTTTACAAAGGAATAATTCCTGAAAAGATACTATTTACAAGAGCTTATTAAAATTTTTCCAATACATGGAAATGTGCTCAGTTTCATAGTGCATTTGCTATGGTAGAAATTCAGAATAAACCCACAGTTAACTACCACTCCAAATCAACCAGGATGGGTATTATCAACGTGATTGACAATGTCAGGTATCATCAAGGGTGTGGAATAACTGCATGTGTGAAACTCTCACATTAATGGTATCATTGTAAGCTGCCTCAATCACTCTGGCAATCTGCTTTTCAGTATCAATTAAAAGTGTCACATAGAAATGTAAATCCAAGTGTATAACCCCTAAAGACATGAGCAGAAATACCTAGCCACTTAACCTATAGTGGCCCCCAATTGGAAATACTTCAAGTGTCCTTTAAATGGAGGCCAGATAAGCAAATTATGATGTTTTTCTAAACACTAGAATAGAAAAAGAACAAATTATATATATGAGAGTCTTAGAATTTTTATTGCTGCAATGAACACCATGACCAAAGCAACTTGGAGAGGAAAGAGTTTGTATGGGTTACACTTCCACAGTACTGGTCATCACTGAAGAAAGTTAGGACAGGAACTCAAACAGGGCAGGAACCTGGAAGCAGGAGCCACCAGAGGCCATGAAGTGGTGCTACTTACTTTCTTGCTCCTCATGGCTTGCTTAGCCTGCTTTCTTATAGAACCGAGAATCACCAGCCCAGGAACGGCACCACCCACAATGGGCTAGCCCTTCACTCATTAATCCTTAATTAAGAAAATGCCCTACAGGCTTTTCTGCAGCCTGATCTTATGGAGGCATTTTCTAAATTGAGACTCCCTCCTCTCAGATGACTTAAGCTTGTGACAAGTCGACACGAGACTAGCACACATGAGCTTATAGTTTAATGAAAGAAGTAATTACAAAAGAATGCTTCTTATGTGTTTCTGCCTATATGAAATTATTGGTTAGGTGAAACTAGCCTATGCTGATGGAAGTTAGATATTGTCTGTGGGTTGTCACTGAGAAGGAAGAGCCACATTGGATTCTAATAGAGTAATAAAAGAGCCAATAACTTGATCTGGGTGGTGGTTACATCGCTATATTCATATAAAATATTTATTGAGGTAAACTCTTAAGATTTGAATGTACTAGTGCAGGTAAATTATACTTTCATAGAGTAGAAAATATTCCCTAGGACAAATAATATGGCAATAACTATCTTCGGATATAGTTGTTATGCCACATATCTATGTATATAAATGGAAAGGCTATGTAAGGGTGGTGTTAAATATGCCATCTCTGGAGTCAGGCTACCTCTCTACTTGGTTGAATTTCTACTTCTGAAAACTGCTACCTGTACAAGTGTGTGCAATACATATCAGCTTGAGTTGGGTCACTTTTTAACATCATTAGACTCAGAAGAAGAAGAACATCTGCATAATAGGGTTTAACAAGGTTCAAGTGTCTTGATATACATAAAGGACTCGGAAATATCATCTGCATATTTTGGAAGTTTGTGATATCTTTCACAAAAGTTCTTTATAAACAGTATATGACCAGTTTATACTTCAGTCACCAGTCTGTAGATGGCCTGGTAGATAATTCCATGAAACAAATTCTCTTTAGGTGTTAATGACTGTTAATGGAAATGAAGAAGATACTTTGGTTAGGCAACAGCCACTCTGACTTGTGGCCTTAAGGTAAGCAAGAAGCATCTATGAAGAAAGCTAAATATTGTGAATTAGATTAAGGTGCCTGTAATTTTTTGCTTGTATGTTAAATCTTGCATTTCTTGAATTGCTTTGGCCTTGTTCTTCATTCTGAACCCTGCTCTTTATACTTCCATAGAAAATAAAAATATTCCCTAGAATAAATAATATGGGGATAACTATCTGTGTGACTTTTGCTATGGTTTGGATATGGATTACCTTGGAGATACCCTAAATACTGATGCTGTTGGAGCTTGGTCCTCAGGGTAGCACTATCAGGAGTTGATGAACCATTAAGAGGTAGAGCCTTGGGTCACTGAGGGGCATGTACATAGAAGGTGGCTCTGTTTCTAACTCCTCATGGTCTTTGCAGAGCAATTTATACAAGGAGCCATCATGGCCACCACCTTCTCTTTGCTTCCTATATCAAGGAATCTGTAATCTGCTTATCCCTACATTTACTTTCACCATATTATCCTCCATGAACAAGTAATCAAGAGATAGCCCTTTCCCTGCCTTCACTGTGTCACTTAGCTTTCAGCCTTTAAAATAGTGAATAAAATAAACCTTGTTTTCTTTTCAAGTGGGCTGTGTTGGGCATTGGCTACTATATGCTGATCATCTTCTGATCTTTTTCTGTCTGGAACTCCTCATATGCAGTTTCTAAAACTGAAATCAATGCCTTTTTTTTTTTAAAAAAAAAACCTATATGGTGAAAGAAGGAACTCTAAATAGGGGAATTGGTGCAGATAAACTCACAAAGTTTTAATGAACATTTTTACTAATGCTAAACATATGTCTATCTCTGGGCCCAGAAATTCCAATATTAGATACTTAAGAGAAAGGGAAATACATATTTTAGTAGTGGCAAATTTGTAGATGTCCCAGAAAGGCAGTGTGCATGGAATGGAGAACATCAAAATACATGTCCCACCATATCTCCTCCCTATTCATACTTCCTATTCTTCTGGTTTAATCTTTGTTATTGTTTAGACATGAAGTATCTGCCAAAAGGGGTGAGGTGTTTATGGTCTAGTCTTCATTTGGTGGTGCTGTTGGGAAGTGACTAGATCCTGAGTGACTTCATCAGTGGTTCAGTGATAAGTTCACAGATGAATTTCACTATTAAGAGACAGGGCTTAATTGGAAGAAATGGGTCACTGGATCATGGCTTTGAAGGTTATACTTTGTACCTGGACACTTCTCTCTTTGCTCACTGGGTGATTGAAGATTAAGCCTCTCCTCTGCCACACTCTCACCTCACTATAACCCCATGACAATGGAACCGGTTGTGTTGTAGAATATTATTTTAAGATGTGTTACTTTTGTTTATGTTGCATTTTTTAATTCTGTGAAGCTGTGTTACTGTGCCTGTCTAAAACACCTGATAGTCTAATAAAGAACTGAACAGCCAATAGTGAGACAGGAGACAGGATAGACAGGGCTGGCAGGCAGAGATAATATATAGAAGGAGAAATCTTAGAGGAAAGAAGTAGCCAGAGAAGGAGGACTCTAGGGACCAGCCACCCAGCTACACAGTCAGCCATGGAGTAAGAGTAAGGTTTACAGAAGTAAAGGGACAGGAAAAGCCCAGAGGCAAAAGGTAGATGGGATGATTTAAGGAAAGCTGTCAAGAAACAATTCAAGCTAAGGCCAGGCATTCATAAGTAATAATAAGCTTCCATGTGTTATTTGGGCCCCCAAAAAAGAGTAAAAAACAAACAACTACACAAATGACCTCAGGCTGAGACCTTTGAAGCAAAAAGGACAAATAGATCTTTCCTGACTTATGTTCTCACGTATTTTGTCCCAGTGATAGGAGTTGACTATGCAGAAAATTGGGACCCAGAAACAGGGTTACCGCTGTGATTATATCTCTTCATGGTGTTCAGACGCCTGTGAAAGTGTTGTATAAGCAGAATGAAAAAGATTGTAGATGTAACCCAGAGGAAGTGTAGAATTTTCTAAGTAGAGCTGAATGGGCAATTCTAATGGGAGCTCAGGAAAGTAGAGTTCTGCTAGGAACCCCAGCAATAAAGTTTGTGTTCATGAAGTTTCATATGGGAACAAGGATTCTGTTGAGAACTGGACTAGAGGCCATTCCTGTTACAGTCCGACAAAAGACTTATTTATATTTTGTCCATGCCTAAGACTTTCTGTGAGTTTAAGTTTAAAGGTAATGAACTAATTAATCTGCTGAAAGACACTTTGAACCAACATAGCATTCAAGATGTGGCATGGGTGTTTCTGACTATATTCAGTAAGATTTATAGTGAAAATCAGGAGCATGATACAGAGCTAAAGGACTTAAAAACTTGTCATGTTACCAGAAAAGGAGTGCACTGAGTTGGAATAAAGGGATTTGAATGTATGATTGTTGAAGAGGTTAGCATCATGAAAAAGATACAAAGTACTTTATATCTAGAAATAGGAAAGATATGTTGGGTGCATCTTGGGCATTGGCTGGATTCTATGCACCTCAAGGTCAAGGATATTAATGTACAAACTCATTTGATAGATGTTACTTTGAGAAGAGATCTCTGGCACATTCTCCTCCCATATGGCTGCATAAAGACGTGTCTCCCAGCATTCAGTCGTCCCATCAATCAAAGTCAATCAAAATCATGGTCCCAATGAGCCCAGTTACTGCTCATGTTGGTGGAAGACCTTAACATTATCCACTCTGTGTGTGCGTTAGTTTTATATACATACAGAATGCAAAACTTTTAAGAGTCATGTAGGCTTCCACCCATATTAAAAGGAAACCGGCAGAGGCCAGGCAGTTGGTAGCAGAGTTGAATTCCCCATAGACATCCTTAAGATGGTGACTTGAATCTATGAAAATGGAGCCAAAGTTTCAGTGGAGACCCCAGGAAGTTAGAGAGGCCAAGAATATGGAGCATTGACCAAGAAAAGCTTTAGGTAGAGAAGAGCTATCCCAAGAGAGTTTCCACATGGATTAAAGCTAGAAAAGACATGTACTACCAGAGCATGTTGGGTAGGACTATTAGCCTACTATATGCTCTAGATGCCAGGCATGAAGCTACATGAACTGATGTTTTCCTTGGTAGTTTTCAAGCTTACTTTGGTCTCATCCCTACTTTCTCTTCTATCAGTCACTTTTGCAATGGGAATGCTGGCATGGGCCATTGCATGTTGGAAGTATATGACTTGGTGGCTTGGGGGTTTGTTTTGTTTGGCTTTGTTCTCATTGAGGTTCACAGCTATTAGTTTGCTTTATGTTACAGAGAAAAGTTTGGAGTAGGATTTTTGAGAAATGGTAGAACTGTCTCTTGCAAGTGCTGGGGTTATGGGCATGTACAATCATATACACCAAATTCACTCTTATTATGAGACAAAAATAGCCTTTTCAGGCACTGGGATGAAATGTTATCACTTGGATATAAAGTTTCGCCCCAAAAGATTTGTGTGTTTAAGGCTTGGTCCCCAGGTGGCAGTACTAGGAAGAGGTGATTAAATCGTGTGCACACTATGCTATCAATGGATTAATCCACTGATACGTTCTTGGATGAATAGGCAACTATATAAAAGGGGGATCGTGGATAAAGTAGCTCACCAAGGGGTGCCTTTGTGGGTTACATCTTATTCTTGGCTTTTGTCTCTTTCTTCCTTTGCTTTCCAACTCCAATTAGTTGAATAGCCTTTTCTGTCACAGATTCCTGCTACTAAAACGCTCCGCTTTACCACAGACCTGTAGCAACGTGGCCAGCAGACCATGGACAGGCACCTCTGAAACTGTGAGTCTAGACAAATCTTTGCTGCCAGAAATTGATTTTCTAAAATATTTGTCAGTAAAACTGTGTGATAGAATGTTTCTGGATCCTTCTCTTGTTTCTTAGTCTCTGAAATTCCCCCCATGCTTTTCACTGCTGTGTCATTCTCAACTACTATCAGTTGGCTGACCCTGTGATCTTAGGACTTATTTTGAACATCCAATTCTATATGTTCTCAGGATGACTGAGAGACATATACATAAACAGTGACCTATCAGAATTGGGAGAAATCTATATACAGCTTGCTTAGTTCTTCACCAGTCTTAGGATCAAACTCTAACTGAGTGGTCCAAGGCAATCTGGCCCCAACCACCATTCTAATGTCATCTCCCAACAGTTTCTCTTCTCTTTGCTCTAAGTTCCAAGCTCACTGAGCCCCTCACGGAACTGCTAACTTGACACATGGATCTTTTACCAGGAACACTTCCCACTTTTTCACTTACTACCTACCTGACCTCTTTTGAACCCATTTACCAATGAAAATGCCCCTTATAGGAATGCTCTGTAGATGCAATCTGATTTCTCTTTAAAATGTGGGGATAAATAGAGTGTGGAGGTGCAGTGATAAATGATTCCTCGGTGCTCAAGAAGGCAACAGATCCAGTTTATTCCATTTTTCTCCCCAGTCAAGGCCTGGGCTGTTCAAAGTAGTAGCTGTCTCTTCACTTTTGCCTTCAAAGCCAAGTGCACTGCCTCTAATAGCTTTAGTTTCTATTATTCACGTTGAAAAATCTGCTAAATTAATGAACGGTGTAAACCTGTATGTGCCAATATAGGTGTGTACTTGAAAATTTACAGAGGCTAGATGTGCTAAGTAGGCTTTATGTGCTTTCCTCCTCAGATCCACTTTCTATCTTCCATCTGACTTTCAGACAATGGGAAGCGACAATGGAAAACTGTAAAATAAGAGAGAAGGGCTAACACGTTCCTTCCCTACTCCCTTCTTGCTATGATGCCTCCCCACCCTGCCCTGCTTTGAGGTGTAATCCGGTGCTGGTCTTACTGAAAAGTTTTTAATGGATACATTATTTTTTTCCATGCCTTGTGACTCTGGGAGGGCACAGTGGCTTCTCTGTATTAGGATCTCAGGGTTCCTGACACCCATTGTGTGTTCCCTAACTCTGCCTACTTTCTCTACTTAGTCCCTTCTTCACTTAAAATATGTGAATGAAGTCTGCTTTGTGCTGGAACCTGACAATGTTTTCCTCCTCTTAGCTGCCAGACCTTGTTTAGGGAGGTCTCTCAATTGCCTGGCTTTACTTATAGGTCTCTTTCCCCCATGGGGCAGGGAGTACATGATCACAGAGAAAGCATTTATCTCTGCAACTCCGTGACCATGTATGGCCTACAAAAAAAATTATAGTTCTCCCTGTCACCTGCAACATGAAAGCACTTGCATTGAACCTTGTCTAAAACCATTTGTAAGCTTTCTGAAGCAAATGAGGCAGAGAAAATGTTCATTTCTGGATCATCCTAACCTCTTTTTGGAAGAGTAGTCCAGGAAGATACAAACCCATTTGCCTTTTCAGGGATGCTGCTGAGGCATCTCTAGGGGAAGAGAGGCCTTGGGAAGTTCAAATTCAGCAATTTATGTTGGAAAAGAAAATAACCGCAAATTACCCTAGTTGAGATCAGATTTAATAGGCCAATAAATGGTTGCTTAATGCAGACACTGGTTACTGCTACATTAGGCTTCCTAAGGGAGAGCTAACTCTGTTCTGCTGAAAGGCTGCAAAGGGTCTTAAGCATAGGCTTTCCAAATTTGATAAAAAGAAAATTCAGACCTTGTTGGAAACTGTTCTTTTTAAATACAGCATGAAAACAAGCCTCAAACATCTTTTCAGACACTTCCTTTATGTGTTTGGGGGAAAGTTTGGCCTGACTTACAAGGAAACCCCTTAATTGTCCCTTACAAGTAGAGTTGCGTCATTGTGGAGAAGACTGGGATTCAAATAGTTCCCTGGGGGCTACAATCTTGGAAACTCAGCAGGATTTTAATTGTAAGCAGACAATTTGTTTTGGATTGTATGCAGAGCATGAAGATCCAACTGCTATAGTATCTAAGAACATAAAAGGCCGGTATTTTCTCTTTGGAGAATGACTTGCTCCAAACCCCTTGTGCTGAAGGATACTAATAATGATTGAAAAAAATGATTCAATATGATTGCATGTATGTGTAAAAAGATTAGGATGTTCTGGGGTACTCAGAGTTAAATGGTACCTCCACCACTGTTCTCAGCTCTGTGTCTGTGGTGAGTTGCACTGTAAACTTCTAGGAATGGTATTTGCTACCCTAAATTTTCTCAAACCACTTAACCATAGAACTATTGTCTATGGAACATCTGTGTCTATGTGGCTAATGCATAGATGAGACTATGTGGAAAGAAGATGAAAAGGGGGAAGAGTGTATGAAGGCTCCCCTCTAAATTCCAGAGATTTGCCAGATTGCCCCCACTTATAAGTAATTGTTTTTCCTGTGGCAAAGTCTGACAGGATTGAATTGTATGTGGGAGATAAAAATAAACAATACAGCTACCTTTTGTGGCTCATCGGGGGCCTAGTGAGTAACCTTCCCAGTGGGTAAAGAATGAGCTCCCCTTGTCCATCAGGTCCCAGCTCCAGGAAGTCTTGCTGGCATTCACTATAGGACTGTGACAATGCATTCACAGCAATTTTTCCTCCTTATGTCAAACAATAGCTCAGAGTTCACGTAAGGAGTCACATTCAAGTGCAGGTGGCTGTTGGTACTACTAATTGATTACTCTACCAGGACTCTTTCACTAGAACCAACAATGCACTAATACCGATAATGATGTTCTCAGCCATAGTTACCATATTCTTAGCAGGAAAAGTTCAAAACAAGGTATGCAGTGAGTGTTCAAATGATGAGAGCAAGGTGATAGCAAGCATGCCTTCTTTGGGCTCATAACTACATGACCTGCTCCTCTGGCAAGCAGTGCAATTAAGATCATATTTCAGTATTTAAATTAAGATCAGCATGGCCCGGGTCTCCTTCTCCTCTTTGAACTGCTTAAGTAACCCTAAAGTCCAATACTATTTCTGACACCTTTGAAGGGAAGGACGAAAGAGTATAGTCTGTCTGTGTTTATTTTTAGTAGCTCTGGCTTCTGACATTGATGCATGTGTACACTTTCATAGTCAGGTCCTTTCTAATCACATCTATCCTCACCTCCTACTTTGCCTTACTGTTTTAGCTCCTTCAAAGCTTTAGAGGAATTTTTTTTTAATCAAAGAAATTTTAAAAATCACTTCCCTTTAGTGTTATTCATAGTTAGTGGTAATCCATACAGGTCCTTAAAGCAGCCAGCCCAAAAGAGAACAGAACTCATGCTGGGTGTCACAAGTCAACATAACTGAACTAGGAAACTAGCCAGTTTTCATAAACAAAACAAGAGATTTCCAGCAACCAACTTAAAGAGACACCTGAGTAAGTCACCATGATAGTGTCACCTCTGTGCTGTCCTCTTTTGTTAGCCTCTTTCTAACTAGAAAGCTGACTGCCTCTACCCAGCTCATTAAAACTACCCGTTCTTGCCAGGCAGCAGTGGGACACACCTTTAATCCCAGCACTCGGGAGGCAGAGCCAGGTGGATCTCTGTGAGTTCAAGGCCAGCATGGTCCACAGAGCGAGATCCAGGACAGGCACCAAAACTACACAGAGAAACCCTGTCTCAGAAAACAAACAAACAAATAAAAAAACTACCCATTCTTTCTTATTTCTTTTCTACAATCACAACATAAAGCCAATTCAATATGTAAATTAAACTTGTTAAAATTTTGGATTTTTCTCTTTAAAGGATTTTTAAAATTTATTTTGCAATTTTGGTTTTTGAAAGTAGTCATTTTTTAATAGTGGTGTTACAATGTTACAGAGTTAATAGGATAAAATCAGAGCCAATCAGCTATCACTCCTTCTTAATTTCCCATTTTAATTACCTTTAATATACCTCTTCCTATGACCCCACATGAACGAAGACAGGCCACTTTTTAACTTCATTTAGCATGAACTCTCCTTTTTGGCTTCCCTAGTTTTATCTCTCCTCCCTCCCTTTTCTCTCTCTACTCTAGCCACCTTTGTGCTAATGTTCTAGCTCAAATGTAGATGTTTTTACTTCAAAGAAGTAAGTCTATGTCTTATATCTTCACTCTTTAACCATTTTAGCATCATAGAAGTGTGTGTGATTTTTCTAGACTAGGCCAGTGAAGGCCATCCAACTTGATTTGGCTTTCTTAGGATGCCATCCTAAGGAACAGACAGACACACCTTCTCGGAATTCTGCATGTGCCATCTGACTCCCTGAGATCACCTGGCTATAGAGGCTATATAGGAGCTCCTGGTGATGACCCAGCTCATCTCCAGCATCAAGGACACCAAGGTGAGTATACCGTGTTGGGTATCTAGCCTCATCTAGTCTTGGGATATTTACAAGTCTTAAGAGATAGACTATAATCACACAATGGCCCCAAGCAAGAATTTCACAGTGAGCTATTTTGCAGTGCAAGAAAATTAAATGATTATTATTTTAGATCACTAATCATAGAGTAACTTGTTATATAGCATATTAACTAGAGTTCCCAGGTGTTAGAAACTAAGGCTGCCAAAGTATTATTTTTATTAAAAACTATAAATACAAGCCCATGGTTCTAACTCATTAATAAAGAACCAACCCAGTAAGTAAAGACCGCCTGAAAAGACATGTGACTCCACTGTGCCAGAAAGAGAAGTAAACCAAGATGGCTAGGTCAAGCACAAAACTCATTAACATCTCACAGGGCAATTAATCCCTGGTATTTGGGGGTTATTTTTCTTCCAAACAAAAATCATTTATATTTATTCTTTTAAAAAATGTTTCTTCATAGTCTGGGCCTTAAACAGTAGTAAATAGCATGTCAAAAAAGATTAGATAATTCATGAATAGGCCAATTGGATAATGCATTCTAGTGTGTTGTTGAAGGAACACAAAGCTAACAACTTAAGTTTTTAACTGTTTTTTTTTTTCTTAATAGGCCCTACATAGGGATTCCTAAAGCTCTTGTATTGTTTTGAAATAGGATCTCATGTAGCTGGTCTTGAACTTTCTATATAGCCAAGGATAACCTTGAATTTCTAATCTTCCTGACTTCACTTCCTAAGTGCTGGAAATACAGATATGGGCTATTACATTCAGATCATAAAATCTCTTTTTAAGAATGACAACCCAAGCATCAGTGAGAGAGGAGTAGTGCAGTGTAGTTTCTGTGATAGGCAGTGGTGAAAGAAATTCTAGGAAGGGTTCTAGCCTTGCACCTTATAATCACACTAGTACCTGCTACCTGCTGCCTTCTTAGCTTATGGCTTTTTAATTAGCAAGAGCTCTGGTTCTCCAGGGTTAAGTTCTTTGGAGGACCAACTGGGTATTTTTCTATCTGGAACAACTGAACTTTCATAACAAAGTTTATGTTGAGAGGACTCATGAATGGCATATATTTAGCCTTTCTTAAAGTCACCATAATATAGAATTCTATTTCATCTAAGTAGGAAGTATTTGTAGAGAAAAGCAGAACATGCTATATAGGAAGTCCCTATCCCAAGTTACCACTTCCTAGCTGACTCACTTCATTTCCTCAGTGCCTGGCTTCTTGATTTGCTAACAGAGTGAGCACTTCCTTTCCTATCCCCAAGAGAGTTTTAGAAGTGGTACAGTTCAATGTACATGTAAAAGATCAGCATTGTTACTCCCATGAAGGTGTAAATGATGGGCAGGAAAGAGAACTCTTTCAAGCAATAGTTGTGTCCACTCAGCTCCACTCTGTCGGCTGGACCAAACGTCTTTGATACAACTTCTTGCTGCTCATGAAATTGCCGAGGTGGACATGCTGTTTGGACACACGTACTGCCAGAGGCAGCTCAGGAAGGACCCTCTTCACCTTACCAGTGACTCGTCAAAAGGGCTCACAGAAACCCAAAGTGAGCTGGAGGGGTCTCTGAGGGCCTTGCTGAAGATTGACTCCAGAGCTATGGCAGGCTTTGGAGTCCTCTAGAACTAGCTGAAACTCTGTCTCCGTGTTGCTATGTGGCTATGTGATCGCAGGAAACTGGTTTATCCTTTCTCAATGTCAATATCCTCACCCCCAAAATGAAGATAATAATGTACATTCCAAAGAGCTGATGGAAACTTGAATTTCTTCACACAGTCCCTATTGACATCAAAATGGATAAATACACAGGGGTACACTCACATAACAGAGTATAATCAAGAGTGAAAGGATAACCAGGTGGTGGTGGCACATGCCTTTAATCCCTGGGAGGCAAAGACAGGCAGATCTCTGTGAGTTCAAGGCCAGCGGTCCAGTGAGTTCCAGGACAGGCTCCAAAGCTACAGAGAAAAAAAACTGAAGAAAAAACAAAAAAAAGAATGAAAGGACAAAACCACAGCTATGTGGACTGGCCTGCCTGGATCTGTACAATAAAATGAATACATGTGTCTGTGTGCACACATATACATGTGTGTACCATAGAGAGGAAATAGATGAATAGTAAATCTGTACTAATACATATATAGATGGAATATTAGAAGGACACCAAACATTACAACATACTACTCTTTCAAATCTAAAAATGGAAAGCAGGGGATAAACATCACAAGGGTTAAGAGAGAAAAGCAGTTCGTGTGGCTGGAGAGACAGGAGAGATGAGGAGCAGGAGGAAGAGGGCTAGTGTTCCCGCTTCAGTGTTGGGTGGAGGAAGCTTCAGCAAGTACGATGCTTTATCGTTCACGAAACAAAATACAGACGTGAGTATGTCATGAAGTAAGGGCTACAATTAATTCATCATCCCATAACAGCACAGACTAGGCATTCTGTAAATATTAGTAATTCTTCTTTGGGAAATTTTTTAGGGGCAAAGCATTTTCTTTCATGCAACTCGCAGTCTTCACAATGTGGTGGATGGCCCTGTGTTCCACCGTGTTCCATGGTTCTTACTCAGTTAAAACAAACTGGTTTAGGTATACTTGGCATTTGAGTCCTTGGAAATTGTGCTATATGTAAGTATTTGTTTCTGATTTTGATAGTTTTTTTTTCTTTTGTTTTTGTTTGTTTTGTTTTGAGACAGGGTTTCTCATTGTAGACCTGGCTGTCCTGGAACTTCCTCTGCAGACCAGACTGACCTTGAACTCTCAGAAATCTGCCTCTGCCTCCTGAGTGCTGGGATTAAAGGTATGCACCACCACAACCTGATAGTCAGTTTTTCTTAATATCTGTTTTCCACTGACTTTTAGAAAGTAATAGTGGAAAATACAGTAAGACCGTCAAGTAATTAGAAAGGCAATGCTATAGTACGTACAAGATGACATCAAGACATCAGAGCCTGTGTGTGAGGATATCACCTGACGCTCACATTTCTCCTCAACACTGGTTCATTCCAGCCCTCCTAAACACATTCTTCAAACATAACATGTTTGTTTATGCTGATATTTCACTTCCTATTGGGGGGGCCTTTATCACCTTTGCCCCTTTTCTCTTTGAAAATTCCCATTCTTCTTAGAGAACCACACTTAAATGTCACCCACACTACGGAATTTTCCTAAACATGGTAGGAGAGCCCAGTGTTGCCTCTTCGTCTTGTATACATAACTTGAAAAAATACTTGTTGCCTCCTTGACTGCAGCTACCTCCATACTCTCTTCCCAAGTGACCCTTTTAGTTCTTGTCTGGAGGTGTTGTAACTGCTTCCCCTCACAAGTGTCTGGAACACAGCAGAACACAAATAAAAGCTACTGTGTGAGCTTGAGAGGTCATTCTAGTAAACATTTCAACTCCTCCTTTGCTGACAATCCTTCCATTGTTTTGTGGTGCTGAGTAGGAGCCTAAGGAGATCAAGTAGCCAGGTGGGAAGTTTCTTAGCGGGGATGGGGGAGCTTTAAATGTAGTCTTAATGGATAAGAAAAAAGGAAGAGAGTGGCCTTGCTGCTGACCCTACCAGTCTGTTATCTTTAAATTGTTATCTGTTGTGAAAATTTTACTTATGCACATTGTAGTATGATGATTTGATATACCCATAGAACATGTAATGACCAAATTGAGGTAGTTAGTTTCTCCATCTCTTTAAACATTGAAAATTTGGAATAAGTAGTAATTATGCATATTAATGAGAAATTGCACATATTTCAATAGTTATACAATGTATGCTAATCAAATAGAATAATTAACACTCTGTCTTCGTCTTAGTTAGGGTTTCTATTGCTGCTATGAAACACTATGACCAAAAAGCAAGTTGGGAGGAAAGGGTTTATTCGACTTATACTTCAGCATTGCTGTTCATCACTGAAGGAAGTCAGGACAGGAACTCAAACATGGCAGGATCTCAGAGGCAGGAGCTGGTGCAGAAGCTGTGGAAGGGAACTGCTTACTGGCTTGCTTCTAATGGCTTGCTCAGCCCACTTCTTATAGAACCCAGAACCAGCAGCCTAGGGATGGCACCGCCCACCATGGGCTGGACCCTCTCCCATTGATCACTAAATGAAAAAAATGCCTTACAGCTAGATTTCATGGAGGCATTTCCTCAACTGAGGCTCCTTCCTCTGATGACTCTAGCTCATGTAAAGGTGACAAATAACAACAACAACAACAAAAACAGTACAATTTTTTTTTTCCTGAGATAAGGTTTCTCTGTTTAACAGCTCTGGCTTTTCTGGCACTCAGTTTGTAGACTAGACTGGCCTCCAACTCACAGAGATCTCCCTGTCTCAGCCTCCTGAGTGCTGGGATTAAAAATATGTATCAGCACCACACACCTTATTTCTATCTTCTTATTGTGACTTTAAACACTTCTCTTCTAGTTACTTCTGAAATATATCAATTATTGCAAACTGTAGTATCCTCCACTGTTCTGTAGAGTACTGGAGCTTATTACTGCTTGGTGCTTATTTTCTAGTCTCTACATCCCTCCTCCTCTCTTCATTTCCCAATCTCTACCTCTATTAGTCACTGTCATACTTTCCCAGGTTCTGTGCTTGAAAGAGGACAAAGAATCCTCATCTTCTCTGTGTTCAACATTTAATTTCACACAAATGGTCTCCAGCTCTATCTATTTTGTTGCAAAAATTATTTTTCTTGATCTCTATACATAAGACTAATTTCCAAACTATCAACAGACTTCCTGGAGTCCTATATGGAGAGACGAAAGAGTTTCACAGGAAACGTACATGTAGACACATCTTTGGGTGACCTGGAAAGTTTTTCCAAAGGGGAAAAGTTGTAAGATACTTTTTAAAAATCTCTACAATCTAGTGAAATGCATTCTTTCTTCTGGGGGGAAAAGTGTAGATGGAAAGAAAAGAAAGTTAGTGCAGTGAACTGGGGTCAAGTGAGGTCAGTGAGACCATGGGTGCTGTCTCTGCTGAATGGTGTTCTGGATCACCCAGGATGAAGTGCATGCATCTGCTAGTGGCATGGTATATCAAGTAAAGATGATGAGTGCCAAAAGAACATAAAATGATTCAGGGGGCTGGGCCTGGAGGATTATGAACTTAGGGCCAGCCTAAGCTATGTAGCAAGACTCTTTCCGAAATACAAACCTAAACAAAAGAAACAAGATTCAGCATTGGACCTGGAATCAAACCCATTTCAGATTCCTAGCTACATTTCTGTAAACAACTTACTCCATTTCTCACTTATCACTTTCCTTCTTATCTTATCATAGCTGAGAAAGAAAACAACATTTACCTCCAAGGATTTTTGTAAGATTAAGTGACTAAAAACTGACAGTAGACCAGAAGTGCCCAATAAATGGCAGCCGTTACTATTATTTCAACTCTTTGAGTCTGTGTCTCTTGAAAGAAAACAAAACACAAGGAGCAAGCAATGTTCCTGTCTTGGTTATTGCTGTGAAAAGACACCATGACCACAGCAACTCTTATAAAGAAAACATTTAATTGGGGTGGCTTGCTTACAGTTTCAGAGGTTCAGTCCATTATCATGACGGGGAGAATGGCAGTGAGCAGGTAGATGTGGTGTAGGAGCTGAGAGTGCTACATCTTGCAGGCAACAGGAAATCGACTGACTGTCACACTGAGGGAAGCTTGAGAAAAAAGACCTCAAAGCCTGCCCCCACCATGATCCACTTCCTCCAACAAGACCATAGCCACTCCAACAAGACCACACCTCTTAATAGTGCCACTCCCTTTGGGGGGCATTTTCTTTCAAACCACCACAGTTCCCTGTTTCAGACCAGGCTTAGATAGGGATGTGACAATACTTACCTGATTTAGCACAGAGCTCAGCATTTGATGAACAGCTGAGTCAGGAGAGGGTAGTTCTCAAAACAAAAACTTCTTAGCACTTTGTCAGGGGTGAAGCGCTCTCTGTGAACCACTGTATCAGCAGAGAGGTGGTATATACACACACAATTTGGATAAAATTGTTGTTACTCTCTGAATTATATAAAACACAGGATTCTGAGATGCTTAGGTTTAAATTCCCCAATCAGTGGCAACTTTGTGACTTTATTGACTTTATTTTAAAGGCACAAGCCCATCACTCCTTTTAAAAACTCAGTTAATGGAGGCAGGCATGGCTAGAGTATAAATTAACAAACCCCTTTAGGGAAGAAAGAGGAAACAATAGTACATGTTCAGTCTTTCCTCTTGAGAGTTGGGCTGGTTTATCTCCTGCCCTTTCTGAATGTGCTATTAATTTGATTCCCCTTTTGACTCTGTCTTTATATTAGAGCTAATGGAATTGTCCCCCGATGTCCTCATTTTCCATTCCTCAACCTGTCTGAACTTTTGCCTACAAAGGTTACCATTTCTATGAAGTCATGCAATTCATCATTACTATTGAGACAGATTTATTCAGCATTTTCTCCCCAACAAATATCTGTAAGCATGGTGACTCTTACATCTGAAGTTGACCACTGGGGCTGTACATAATATTTACAGTATCCAAGCCCAAACTAAAACACCGAGAGACTCCCCAAATCCCACAATGGTAGCTATAACTAGAATATAATGGCACTATATTTATAATAATTTTTCAAATTAGAGGTAAGAAAATTCCTTTGAAGAATGAGAATTGTACTTTGGTATGGTCACATACAGATTTGAGCTTTGGTGAACTCAGGGTCAATTCATTTTCATTATGTTGGAACACTAAACCCACTCAAACTTTGTAGGTGGAATAAAGTGTGTGGATTCATAGTAGTACAAATACTGCTGTTCCAGAGGATGCCTGAAGGATATTTGTGCTCTCGTGGCAAGCATCAATATTCCATCCCAACACAATTTCTTACATAAGAAGGAAAGTAGGTCTACCTCTCTCCTTGTCAGCCTCTATATCCATGTCAGCCAGCACTGATAGAAAAGTTGAAACCTCGGCCATTTCTTGTATTCTAAGACATTTGTTTGGAGTCCCTTGTTGCCATTATGTTCAAGTACTTCTCTTGAAGGGGACATCCTAATAGTGTGCCCCATCTTAGAGCTGGAGAACTTTCTATTATCCAAGAAATCTGTCTTGTGGGCCAGTGAGATGGCACAGTGGATAAAAGGCACCTGTTGCCACGCCTAACAATCCAAGTTTAATCCCCAGACCCCACATGGTAGGGGGAGAGAACCAACCCCCACAAGTTGTCCTCTGGCCTCCACACATGTCCCATGGAATGTTCACATATATACACAAAATAAACACATTAATTTTTTAAAAATCTGTTTGGAATCAGTTTTCCTCATTGGAACTTCATAGGAGACAACAAATCCCTTTGGTATTTGATGGACATTCAGTAGATGCTGTAATTACTTCCTTTATGTTTCCTGAGCATTGCCAGAGGTGGAGCACTGTAGAGAGCAAGACAGCTCCTTGATCCCTTAGAGCTTTTATCTCAGCAGGGAAGAGATTTGATGACAGTCATGATTCTTCCAGTCCACAAGCTTCCCACTTCCAATGTCCTAAGCACTAACATAAATGTTGTTACTTCCTTTGAATATTTTCTGATTGGCCTGAAACCTTTCTGTTGGGTAAGGCATCAAAATAGGAGGAGGAAAGCAGTGAATGAGAGCCCTGTTGTTGCTGCTGCCTTCAAGACTACGTATGTTCTCCAAGAGTCTCTGAAGTCCCCATTCTCAACTTTCAGTGAGTCCACAGCTGCTCACACGGGAGAATTCACAATGAGAATAATACCCAGGAACCCGAGTGATTTCAGTTCCATTATTGTACCTGATGGACACTTCCATTGTAGGGGTATGTGAACTGAGTCCATGAACTTCCACAGCATTCTAGGTTCAAGTCATAGCTCTGCCAGTTAGTAGTTAGATAACCGAAGTCAACATTGTGTTTGACCTTAGTAACCATATGAGGCATGCTCAGAAGGTTATTGAACTTGCTTTAATGTATCATCATTTTGAAATTAATGATAATTTTTCAATACAGGGCCTGACATTTAATTTTGTACTGGACCCTGCATATTATGGAAGTTGGTCATCTAAGTTGTTTAACTTATCTAGCCTAATATTCTCATCTATGAAATAGTCATTTATGATGAAAGTCCCAGAGAATTTTAATTAGCCAATGCACAACCCCATGTCTGCCTCAGTAAGCTCAACCCCCAATGTAAGTCAGTGTCTTGTTAGAACATCTGACATGACTATTCTGAAGTTAATGTATAGTATTCCATAATGAGCACTTCCAAACTCTACACAACTTTACCTTTCTGTGTACATTTTTTTTGTTCTCCTAAATAGATAATACATGTTGTGGGGGGGGGGCAGAAACATGATGGTTTGACTGAGAAGAATGAGACTATCTCTCTTGGGCTCATGTATTTGAAAACTCAGTCCCCAGCTGACACATTTGTGGAGATGTGGTATTGTTGGAGGAAGCATGTCACTGTGGGCTTTGAGAGTTTAATGACTTGTGTCATTTCCAATTTGCTCTCTCTCTCTCTTTTTTTTTTTTTTGCTTGCCACTAAGGACATGAGCTCTCAGTTTCCTGCTTCAGCCACCATGCTACTTGCTGCCATGCCTTCCTGCCACCATGGACTCTAACCCTCTGGAACTGTAAGCCCAAATAAACCTTTTCTTCTGCAAGTTGTCTTAGTTATTGTGTCTTATCACAGCAACAGAAAAGAAATTACTGCAAGAAATTAACTTTTTTCCTGTGCATATAATTTTATTTGTACATGGAACATGCTTTACACACATGGGATTTTGGAACCATAATATGCTTTCAAAACAAACAAACAAAAATGAGGGTCAGGTCAAAGAACAAATGTTGGAAGTGAATAGGGATATAGACAGCTTTTACTTGAAGCAAAAGATTTTTGGCTGTGGGGAAGTACATAAGTTCATACTTGTCTTTACCATTCTGCAGAAGATAGGAGTTCTTGAGAATTCATCTCCAACTAGCTCAGTTCAGGAACTCAGCCTAGGCTAGCAAAGAGCAAGTTATCTGGTTACATCAGCCTTATATACGTACACTAGGAAAATTGGATAGAAGGAAAATGAGGCATATGCAGGAACATTGAATAGGTCCAGACAAACACCACATTGCCCAGAGTGCCTACTATGTTCATGTACCTTACATAAGGAATTTAATGAGGTAGATATTTTTTAGTCACTTGTTGAATAAAATACATGAACAAGTGAGTGGCCTATTTAACCCTCATATAGTTCTGGATGGTAGGTAGTATCAGTCCCATTTTACAGAGGAAGAAATTGAGGCTGAGAACTTAAATCATACAATTAATAGGTACTGGGGTTGAAATCCACACCTGATTCTAAATTTTCTCGTTTTAATTCTGTTGCATGTTGCCAACCTTTTATGATATATAGGTGAGAGACTGTTTTACATCTTTGTACCTTAAAAAACTACAACTTAATGAAGATATCTCATTTAGGACTGAGTGCTCCAAAGTCTCTCACTCTCTGAGCATTGCCCAGCTGTGGTTCTCTATGTCAGTTCCCATCTCCTGCAGAAGCAAGCTTCTCCAGAGATGACTGAGCAAGGCATTGTTCTATGTGCATCGCAGAATTTGATTAGGAGTCATTTTGTTGCTATGTTCCTTTAGCAGAACAATAATAACTGGTTTTCCTCTAAGCCCAAGGCCTATCTAGTCTCAGGTACTTGTGGGAAGATTAGGAGGACCTGGGAAGGCTTGGAGTAGGGAAAACTATAATCAGAATATATTGTATGAAAAAAATTATTTTCACTAAAAATTTTTAAAAAACCCAACTTAACAGATCATTTTATTTTAATATGAAGTTTATAAAACAGCAAAAGTGTAGAAACATTGTTATCTTACTTTTATGGGCAATAGATTCAATAATTAAGGCATCCTTTGAGGAAATAGTAAATATTTCTCAGTGAAAGAATATAGAATGTTCCAATTTAAAACAATATATAGAATTAATTTCTGCCTATTTTTGTTTATTCACCTTAAAATTTAATACCATAGGTGAGAATCAGTCAGCTCTGATTGGACCAAGAGGTGAGTGTCTTCTCTCTTAGCCTGAGAGTCCTGTCTCTAGGCCCCAGGCCCCAGATGGACTACCTGTACCTCCTTCCCCCACCCATCACTGCTCCAGGTGCAGGCCAGTAGGCAAGATTCCTGTGGGCAGGCATCCCTACCAACACCCCCCATTGGACCAGATCCTGCACTCTACAAGACCCACTTCCTGCCCTAAACCCACCCATCCCCTTGCAACCTCAGCAGCTCCCCAAGACACAGAGTCTACCAACCCTGATTGGACCAAGAGCTCCAATTGGACCAAGAGCTCTGATTGGACCAAGAGTGGCCCCCTAAGACACAGACATAGCCAGCACAGAGTGGACCAAGAACAGCTCCCTCAGACACAGACATCTCTTGCACCTATTGGAGGAAGAGATAGGTAGGTGCCAGTGCAAAAATACATACAAACAACATAAAGAGCAATACGGCACCACCAGAATCTAGTGGTTCTACAAGAGCAAGAACTGGACATCACAATATAGAAGAAACAGAAGAAAATGACTTTAAAATAACTTTGTAAAGATGATAGAGATCTTTAAAGATGAAATGAAAAATTCCCTTAAAGAAATTGAGGAAAAGATAAACAAAAAATTATAAGAAATCAATAAATCCCTTAAAGAAAGTCAAGAAAACCAAGAAAAAGCAGTTAAACAGAGGAAGGAAATAGTTCAAGACCTGAAAATTGAAATAGAAACAATGAAGAAGACACAAACCAAACGCTGGAAGAAGAAAATCTGAGTAAATGAACAGGAACTACAGATGCAAGCATAACCAACAGAATACATGAGATAGAAGAGAGAATCTCTGGCATGGAGGATACAATAGAGGAAATAGATTCATCAGTCAAAGAAAACACTACAGCCAAAAATGTCATAACACAAAATCTGGGACACTATGAAAAGGCCAAACCTAAAGATAATAGGAATAGAAGAAGGAGAAGAATACCAACTCAAAGGAGCCTATTGCCTATGATGGGATACATTGCATATCCTTGATGCAGAGGGAGGGCCTTAGACCTGCCTCAGCTAATGTGCTGGGCTTTGCTGACTCCCCAGGGGAGGCCATACTCCTTTAGAGAGGGGAGGGGGGGGGGGGGGGGGGGGGGGAGTCTTGGGGGGAACAGGAGGAGGGATAAGAGGGAGAAATCTGTGGTTGGTATGTGAAATGAATAAAAAAAAATCTTAATAAAATATTTAATACCACAGGCCAACGAATAATTCTTAGAAGTGGTTTCATTTTCATTAGCATTTAATATTTCTGCCACACCCAGCATGGTTCCAAGGGATATACCTGACTAGGATGGCAAGAGAAGGAAGAAAAGACAAACATACAGAGACACAGAAGGTTGGGGATTGGGTGACCTGGCCACTAAAATGGAGAGACCACAGCACCCCAGAAGCTCAGTATGTTTATTATATCAAGTTGAACACAGTGGTGGGATTATTGCATACAGCTGATCTAGTAGTAAGATTATATACAAATTAACAAGTAGGCAGGGTTTATGGCATACAGCAGGATTAAAGAGACATGGTTAGCTAATCTCAACAGGAACAGTTTATGAAGGGGACAGTCTTCAGGCCTTAAATATCCAGAAGGGAGAAAGTTATGGTGAACAGTCTCGGCACACACTGTTAGCTGTCAACATTCACACTGGGATCCCTGAGGAAGGCATTGCCTTCCCTTTGAGCCTCACCAGCAGGGGTGGGGGTGGGGTTGTCATTCCCATGAGGTCTCAGGCTATGAGGTCTTTGACAAGGCTATGTCCAAGTCAACAGCACACATTCACTCAGGGCTTTTCCACTCCCTCCATATACATGGATACTATATACTCCGGTCATCTTCAGTCCCCTGTTATCATATCCCATCAGCCATCACTGCTTCCCTTCCACTACCTCAAAGCCCTCCTTCTATTTTCATGTATCATCTCTATATTTATTGTTCCATTTTTCCCTTTCATTATTATTGTTACATGTATACATACATATAAATATACAACTACAGCCTGCTGAGCCTGGTTAGTGTTGCTCATATGCATATATCTTTAGGGCTGACTATTTGGTATTGGATAACCAATTAGGTGGCTCATCTCTAGGGAGGGCTGATTTCTTTCCTCTTCTCTCAGTTGTCATTAATTGTCTGTAGTTATTCTTCTAGGGGTGGAGCCTTGAAAGATTTCTATCATTCACATTGGAATATCAACTGGAGTAGTCACATTGTTTAGGTCTTGTTTACACTACCATATTGTAGAGATTTCATGGGTGCAGCTTCCCCGACCTTTGTAGAAAACACAATCTCCTAGCTGATCAGCTGATGCCCAGTTTCTCTGGCTCTTTCAACCTTTGTGTTTCCACTTCCCCGATGGTTCCTGAGCCTTAGGTGTAGAAGTTGCATTGTAGATATCTCAAGTAGGGTTGGGTAACTGAGGTCAGTTGTTCTTTGCATTTTGACCAATTGTAGCTTTCTATAATGATCTCTGCTGAAAAAAAAAAGGGAGAAGTTTCTTTGATAAGGGGTGAGAGTTATAAATACTTACCCTTATACACATAGGTAAGGGGTACCTTATTCCACTTATCTGTATAAGAGTAAGTATTTATAATGCAGTTAGAAATTATACTGTATTAGGAATGTGCCAGTAGTAGATGCCCTTCTGCAGACACAACTCCGGGTACCAGATGTCCTTCCCCAGACACAGAACCAACAGGGCAGCAGGGGCAGCAGGGGCAGCTGTTCTTCCTGCAGGAGGTACACTTGGCATCTTCACAGGTGCAGGAGCCTGAGCAGGTGCAGCAGCTGCCTTGGGGAAGAGAAGACAGCAGTGAGTTACAAACACAGGCCGGAGACAGGGGAGCCTCTCTGAAGCCAGCGCTGTCTGCTTTGTGTGTCCCAGCCTTGCTCCTCCTGTCTCAGGTGGAGCACACAGAAGCATGCCATTGGGCCTCTCCACCCTACAGCTGGGAAGCACTGTCACCCTCAGGTGTTTTCCCCACAGGGAAAGAAAGTGAGGTGCTCCAGTCATAGCTGAATGGTGATAGGAGAAACTAGAGCCTGCTCTCTTCTTCCTTGAAATGAAAACCTTGAGAGAAGGAAGGTGGGAATGGATGCTTGGCAAGCTCCTAATGAAGTAAACCAGCCTTCCAGGGGTGTGGGAGCTGCATTTCTTAAAATATTGTCATATTATTGTCTTGAAAATTTCTATTAGGTGAGGAGTACTGGTTTGGAAATGCTAATGTTCATATTATCTTTTTTATTTTACTGGAAGGTACCAACTGAAGTTTCTCAGAGTACAAATGAAACTCGTATTTGTTACTAAGGGGTTTATAGATGTCCACTGAAACATCAGTGACTAGGCGTCTATTCATTTGGTATAGAACCATAACGGAGAACAAACAGGCAGGGAATGTGACTGTGGCATTGCTTCAGCCTGACTCCTAACATTTCCTATCATAGGATATCGTCTTATTTAAGTGATATTAAATGCTAAATAAAACTGTTGTGCTTAGACTACATTAAATATGGCAGTAGGAAAGTTCTGGGAATTTCATGTTCTTGGATCTTGCATTCAATTTCTTGCTTTGACACAGTCTGTAGCTTTAGAAATTTTCCTAGTGTGTGAGAGTATACTTTTTCTTAAACCTCTCACGTGGTAGACAGGACAGTTGCAGCATCAAAGGATTACATCTTAGATTGCTCAAGGACACCCTGGGAATGACTCCCCCATCTTGTTTGCACTGATGCTATGAATGCTATGGAGAAAGGATTCTTTTCTATGAGCACAAATCACTGGCCATCATCTGCCCTTCTGTCATTTGTCCTCAAAGTGCCACAGTGTTCTCCAGTCACCACTGTCTCTTTGGGGCATCTCCACTGCTTTTTGCCTTCCTGTCTTAAGTCCAATGTCACCTCTCAAGGGATGCCTTCTCCCAGGATGATTTCTTACTCTGCACCCACCTCCATCTCCCTAGCAAGGAATTATTTCAAGTTGGGTGGTTCTTCAGCACTTAATCCCTACTGATTTTATGGTAGTTACCACATGGATTTGAATTACTTGCTTTAAAATGTGTTCTTAAGAAAAAAAAACCTAAACATTCAAAATAAACAAGCCATTTAATGAGCTCTGTGTGCTCACCATCCATATCTGCCAACTACCAGCATCTTTCCATTGCTAATTCTTACATTGTTCCCATTATTCCCTACTTCCAGATCTGCTATCTCATGTTTTTTACATTCGATGTAAAATTGACATGTAATGAAATGTATAATTCCAAATAGATGCATTTATAAGACACAAACATCCATCAAGGTTTTCAACATTTTCATTGACTGGGAAAGTTCCCTCATGTCTATTCACAGTTCTGCTTACTCAATTCCCCTCACCAGGTCACTCCAGGTCATTTTCTTTTTCTTTACCATAGTTTGTTTTGAATGGATGAGTTTATAACTTCATGAAAATACTGTTCCAGTATGTGAGTTCATCATTTTACAAAAATGCCATCATAAAGCTCGAGTTCTTCTCTGTTCTTCTTTCTCTCAATACAGTTTCGGAGATTCATTCATGGCCTTGTAATATCTTCACCTTCACTATCCTGATTCTCTCACTAGTGGGAGAGTCATGTCTTCTCAGCCCATCCCTAGGTATCTTTATAAGAACTGTGAGTGGTGGAGATACCATTGCCTTCTTCCAAACAAGATTCATGAAATGGTTATGTTAAAGCAGTTGCTCACTCTCTTTTCTACTATGTGTAGATCCTACTTGAGTACAGAGTCAACACAGGAATCAAAAGATGAAACCTGGAGAATAAATGGTCATTTAAGACATGATTGGAATTCTTGGGTTCAGCCTCTTCTGAATTTAACTTTCTTCTAAAATCTATTCTTTCCTGCAACACAAAGAATTAAGTACACTCCTTAATAGCGTACCTTCCTAAGTCTTCATATCATTACTTACAACTCTAGAGGCATTTAAAGTGGTTGAGGAGCTCGGAGTAATGAATATTTGAGAATATATGATCCAAGAAGAATTCTGGTTTCATGTTATGTAGTAGTGTTAAAAAATCATTTTTTTTATAATGATAGCCCTTAAGATTCAGATCACACTCATCCCTTCTGCCACTATCATTTCTGAGTGTACTCTTCATCATTTTATTTCTATATATTGTCATCAAATACTTGACTGATGAATGAGTGGAAAATGAACATTTGCAAAAAGTGAACTCATTCTTCTTTACCCTGTAGAACATTTGTTAACAGAATTTGTCATTTAAATGAATGAGAAATTGTTTGGGTTAAAGATGTTATATAGTTATGTATGTGTATGTGTGTGTTTATATGTGTACATATGCCTCTGTGTGTCTCTAAGTTTATGTGCTTGTGTGACTATGTATAATTGTACATATTTCCATGTATGTGATCTGTGAGTGTGAAATGGTAATATAAGACTGTACATATATAGATGTAACTGTGTTTGGATATACATGTGGTTGTGTGATTTATATCAGTATGTCTATACATGTGTATAGCTGTGTTTATCTTTATCACAATTGAATTGTATTTTTGTGACTGTGTGTGTATAATATAAGAGTGGTATACTCCAGTGCTATGGTCTAGATATGCTTGGAGCCAGTCTCCAAAGAATTCATATGCTGAAACCTTGGTCCCTAGTGCGATGATGTTGACAATAGGTTGAACATATAAGATGTGAGGACTTGTGGGAGGTAATTATGTCACTGGAAACACTGTGTCCCAGTGGGATTAATGCTGGTTTCTTTGAGTGAATTAGATCTTCTGAAAGACTGTTACAAAGGAAGGCCATCCCATGTAGCTGCTGCCTTCTACATGTAGCCATTTCCTATTGGCTTCTCAGCCATATTGTCGCATAGACAGTACTTTATAAAGTACTCAAGATTTGTTATTTCTTTCCATAAACCCTAGAGTGAAAATTGCCATTTGGAAATGATGTAGTTTCAGAGGATTACATAGTGGAGGTCTGTTACCTGGGTTCTATGTGCTGGATGAACTGCAGGGGCCTCTTTTTGGACTCAGCTTCAGAGACTTGAGCATTTATTCTAGAAGCTGTCTCTAACCTCCCTTTCTACAACACAGAGTCCCATCTTGTCATCAGCTCACTTTAGACTTCCTCTGCTACCCTTTGACTCACTGTAAAAACCATGTATTGAGGTTTATTGTTGTTCTTGATCATCACACAGTTTTCACTTTTATTAGAGTAAGTCATGGTCTTTTGGGGTGGTGATCAGGTGGTGTTAGGGGAGAAAGAAACAGATGGCAAACTGGCTAGGTGGTTCCAAGGAAGGACTGGGATGTGGTAGTGGGGGAACAGTTCAAACCTGGAAGAGAAGACTGGTGCTGTCAATTAAATATAATGTTAGGACTTTACATTCATTCAGACTCTCTCACCAATATGAGGTGCCCACCTTCACTTCTCAGTCTTTAGTGATTTGACTTGTAATAGCTTGTGATGGTGCTGGGCAAGCTGCTCAATCTTTATAAATCTGGGTATGTGCAGTGGCCAGCAGATAATAATTCGATCTCTCCTTCCTTTTCATACTCCCTGCCTCCACTTTCCCCCAAGTAGTAGGAAGCATGTAAATAACAAAGTAAGCTGGATCATCTCCCAGTTTTATAAGTGAGCCTTTGGAGATGAAAGTTGAACCAACAAATGACCATGTGTTCCCTCTTTTTTCACAAGATGGTGGTCAGGCGGGAGGTCTTAAGAACACTTTCTGTCAGTGGGTTTCTTTTTGTGGTGATTTTTGGATTACCAGAGAAATATTCCAGTTTTTTTTCTTCTGCATATGAGCACCAGCTTAGAAGATACAATGTGCAAGTAAACTATTCTTCCTACAGAGTCAAATTTAAGAGAAGTTCAAAGGAATTTAAGTTTCAGAAAAAAAGAAAAACAGAAAGTACAGCAAATCACAATGGTGGGAGACTCAGTAGGCTGCTACCACCATAGTTGCATATATGTTCTAACACTTGTTATTGCAGAATTCTGCTAACTACTGAGGTGACAAAGTAGAAGGCAGGGGTTCTTGCCCTCCAGAGTCTTCCAATACAGGAATAGAACTGAGCAGAAGAAATAGAAGAAGTGAGTGAGTGCTGTCTGTTCAGCACTGGGACAAATGTTTAAACATATTATGCCATGAACCAGAATTATATTCTTCCCAGGTGAAAGTAAGTTTTGGAAACTCAGAAATGTCTCATCCCATCCATCAAGCATCCTGTCTAGCTCAGTTGACTTTGTTGTGTCTTCATATACACCTTACTGTGAGCAAGGATTACTGGTTAAATTTATAAAAGGAGAATAAACTTGACAATGTATCCTGCCTTCAAGGCCAGGTGGGTGATGTTTGATTATTGCTGTAGAGATTTGGAAGAACAGAGATTTGCAGTGGCCTCTGAGAGGAGGAGAATTTCACAGAGGAAGTAGATCCTCAAGTAGCTGCAATGAAATGCAAATCTAATGAAAGAGGAATGAAGATAGGGGTGTGCCCAGAAGGAGGCCAGATGTGTGAAGGTGGGAAAGTCATCCCCTTCTGGGTTTGTACTACATAGTATGTGGTGTATTAGAGGAGTACAGTTTGCTTCCAACTTTCTAGACATACAGTCTTAGGTTAGTCACCATAGGTCCCTAAGCCTCAGTTTCTCTACCTGTTTATTAATTGTAATCATAGGCACTTCATAGTGTTGAAAGCAGAGTCAATATAGCTAAACAACCAATTCTTTAAAATCACCATTCTATATTAGACCTTGATCTAAGTCAGGTTCTTTTTTTTTTTTTTTTTTTTTGGTTTCTTCGAGACAGGGTTTGCGCCTTTCCTGGAACTCACTTGGTAGCCCAGGCTGGCCTCGAACTCACAGAGATCAAGGTTCCTTTTTTTTTTTTAAACACAAAACTTAATCATATATTTATGTTTATTACCTTTATGTCCATTTTCTGACTGTAAGTTCCATAAGGACAAAGATAATTTCTGTTCATCTCAGCACCGTCTTTCTACTCCCTAGAAAACTAGCCCTCAATAAATCTGTTAAGTACACAAAACATAAATATTTGAATGCACAAATGAATCATGAATCAATGATCGATAATACTTATTTCTGTTCCAGCGACTCTTAATTAGTCTTGGGGAAAAAAAATGTCTTTTTTTTCCTGTAGTAAGGGGTACAGTGCTGATGATGCAGGAGACTCCAGAGAATGCAGGTCCTCACAGGTTCTAGAGTAAAGGACCAGCTTCTTTCTACCTCCCAGAACTTTACAGAATCATCTCTGTGCAAAAGGAAAGACATAAATAATTACATAAGTCAGCTCAGTTGATTCTTGGTTTTACAACCCAACTTTTTCTGTCTTGCTTAATTGTGACTTGCTCCTCCAGTTGTGTGGTGGTTTGAATGAAAATGGCCCCCATAGGCTCATGGGGAGTGGCACTATTAGGAGGTGCGGCTCTATTGGAGTAGGTGTGGCCTTGTTGGAGGAAGTATGTCACTGGGGGTGGGCTTTGAGGTTTCAGATGCTTAAACCATGCCCAGTGTCACTCTCTTTTCCTGCTGCCTGAGGATCTGGATGTAGAACTCTAGTCTACTTCTCCAGCACCATGCCTGCCTGTGTGCTACCATGCTTCCCATCATAACGATAATGGACTAAACCTCTGAAATGTAAGCCAGCCCCAATTAAATGTTTACCTTTATAAAAGTTGCTGTGCTCATGGTGTTTCTTCACAGTAAAAAAAACCCTAACTAAGACAAGTGGTATGACTTGACTGTGCTTAGTGCTCAGTAACATTGCATGATCCCCATCTTGCCCAGCAATGGCCCTGAGTGATTTCTATACTTTACAATAATCAAGTAAAATTAGATTCAACAAAATACCCCATATAGTTGAAGGGAGGAAAGGATCAGATAGATGCACCAATATTTATCAGGCATTTACTTCACTATATGATATAGTAAGAATAGACACTTGGAAGACCCAGAGGAAGATACTTGGATTGGCTTGACACAACGCTGCTTATGTGTGTCAGCTCTTATTCTCTCCATAGTCATGA